>SRHC01003413.1:504792-525917 GCA_004794325.1 Pomacea maculata | reverse complement strand
CAGTTTAAAATACATTAAAATACAACAGACATGGCAGCATTAAAACTTCAGTTTAAAATACATTAAAATACAACACACATGGCAGCACTAAAACCAGTTTAAAATACATTAAAATACAACAGAGGTCGTGACATCAAACACAAGAGACGAACTCAGCGAAGTGATGCTAGAGGGAATGCACAACCACAAGAACTATCGCGGAGAAGCTGCTTGCAGACGAACTGATTGGCTAAGGACCAGGGGCAGAGAACTGTGACTGTGTCATCCTGATAAACACCTTTAGCACCAAATAAACACTGGAAACCACCGCCTTGCAGCAGTCGTGCACTGCTCTAATGGTTTTTCGGAACACTCAGAAAAATATCAACTATCACTTGCTAATTGGGTTTTGAAGCTCATGTCACGGGCGTGAGCTCGACAGTGATGTCCGCCATCACAAACAACAACAACAACAACAACAACAACAACAACAACAACAACAACAACAACAACAGCAACAACTGTGTAAACTGGTTCTAATGCTGCTATAAAGCTTGTGTTGGTATCAGTAGATTTATAGTGCTCAGCTTTCTTCACCATTGTATTCACTTTATTGTACTCATGTAAAATAAAAACACAATCGCCCACACACACACACCCACACACACACTCACACACGTACATATCATAGCTTTACACACTCGGTTATGGCTGCCAGCAGCGGCTGTAACATCTGACACCAGCCATCGTCTGCCATCATCAACTTTCTGCTTGACGAAGCCCCAGCACTCAGCTGGCGGTGACAGCACTTCAGCCGCTGGTCCACCCACTGGTCCACCCACTGGTGTACCCACTGCCACCCACTGCCACCCACTGCTGTACCCACTGCCACCCACTGCTGTACCCACTGCCACCCACTGCTGTACCCACTGCCACCCACTGCCGAGCCGTGAAACAATGTCTGTATCTTGGGCTGATGGCCTGTGGATGTCCGAACATTAGTTACACCACAGCCGCCATGTACAGCCACAGACAATCAGCTCAGACCTGTGTGACCATGTAAATTGTAAAGGGTGTCCGACAGGGTCAGTCTCTGTCCAGCAACAGGGTCACACTCTTTGTTCCACACTTTTTTTCAGTTTTGCAGGGAGCTGGGCGGACTGTGTAGTCTGCTGTCAGGACCAGGGTGTGGCTGGCCTGACCCCATCATTTGCCGGACTATTTGCCATGTCACAAGCTTGTCAACGTGGGGTCGGGGTCTGCCTCCCGAGAGTCCCTGTTGGTACCTGCTGGTACCTGTTGGTACTGGTCTCACATTTCTAGCCACCAAGTGAGCGCAGGCTCTATTTAGTTTGAGTCACTGGTACATTTAGCTCACCACAGTTTACAGAAATATCGAGGAAACTGAACCCCAAACACAGCGTTGTCATCCTTGTCTTGACAGGAAAAATGTTTGTAAACATCTTCGGCAGACAATCTACCTTCAAATAATAATTAACTGGTAGATGCTGAGACAGTTTTACACTGGCCTACAAAGCAGTGAATACAATTCATCCTCGAGAGATATTCCATAAGTGGAGTGAATCGACAAAAAGAAAAAAACCCAAATAAAAACAAACAAACAAACAAACAAACAAACAAACAAACAAACAAACAAACAAGCAAAACAGATTTCCACTCTCGCCAAGAGGAAAGTTTATTATTTCAGACCTCGCATGCCTGTTGCCTGGAAAGCAGAAACAGTTTTGTTTGGCAAGTCCCTGGTGCCATGGCTGCCCCGTTGGCTGTTGACAAGGTCAGACCGGATGTGGTATTACAAGTGACTCTAGCTGTCGCTGACCTCCCTTTGAAGTTATTTTGGCTGTGGGCGACCTGTTTGCACACGGCTCCATGGCCAACCCTCTCTGCCTGCAGTGTGGGGAGGACACAAACAGTTTAAGAATTATTCCAACAGTCGACAAAGTTTATTATTTGTCTTTGACCTCTGTTCGTTGTGTCGGTTTGAACCGGTGCGTGCACGGCGACAGTGTGTGACAGTGTTTGTTTAGATGACATACCTGAGAGTGTGACAGTGTTTGTTTAGATGACACTACCTGAGAGTGTGACAGTGTGTTTGTTTAGATGACACTACCTGAGAGTGTGACAGTGTGTTTGTTTACATGACACTACCTGAGAGTGTGACAGTGTTTGTTTAGATGACATACCTGAGAGTGTGACAGTGTGTTTGTTTACATGACACTACCTGAGAGTGTGACAGTGTGTTTGTTTACATGACACTACCTGAGAGTGTGACAGTGTGTTTGTTTACATGACACTACCTGAGAGTGTGACAGTGTTTGTTTAGATGACATACCTGAGAGTGTGACAGTGTGTTTGTTTAGATGACATACCTGAGAGTGTGACAGTATGTTTAGAAGACACTACTTGTCATGTTGTTCCGTCAGTCTTGTCTTGTTTGACTGCTTCTATCGCACTATAAGAGTACAGTTTAAGAAACAGAAGAGAAAGTAATAGCTGGAACTGATAGCTGCTAGGAAATAATACCTCCTAGGGAGTGATAGCTCTTAGAAGTGATAGCTCTTAGGAAGTGATAGCTACTAGAAGTGATAGCTTTTAGGAAATATAATAGCTGCTAGAAGTGATGGCTGGAGGTAACAGCTACTAGAAAGTGATAGCTCTTAGAAGTGATAGCTACTACAAGTGATAGGTTTTAGGAAATATAATAGCTGCTAGAAGTGATGGTTGGTAACAGCTACTAGAAAGTGATAGCTCTTAGAAGTGATAGCTACTACAAGTGATAGCTACTAGAAGTAACAGCTGTTAGAAGTGACAGCTACTACAAGTGATAGCTACTACAAGTGATAGCTACTAGAAGCAAGGACCTGTAACGGATGCCTGCAATCCCGACATCCCTGTGGGCTCAGACCAGAAGGTGAAGCCAGGGAGGGCGGCGTTGGTATTTCAAGGACTGGCCTCTAAAGAGCTTTCAGTGACAATGAGGGGAGAGGAAAGGTGTGAGGTGTGTATGTGTGGAGACAGTTTGACTGTCAGACATTCTCCATATTGATCGGCGCCGACAGCACGCGGCCATCTCAGCCCTTGGTGTCTGTGAGAGACAGAGAGAGAGACAGAGAGTCAGCATTGCCGTCGGTCAGCGAGAGAGCACGAGTATTGCTGACTGTTCGTCACCTTAGGTCATGATGGTGGCATTCAGTCCTAGACTGACAGTGGCTGTCACAAGCTGACAAAGTTCTCGGACTCCAACTGCCAATGCTTACAGACAGGTCAGATGTGTCATCGTGCATTGTCAAGCTCACATGTGTCATCGTGCATTGTCAAGCTCAGATGTGTCATCGTGCATTGTCAAGCTCAGATGTGTCATCGTGCATTGTCAAGCTCAGATGTGTCATCGTGCATTGTCAAGCTCAGATGTGTCAGTGAACGCATGTCACTGCATCCAAAGTCTGTTTACAAGCAGAAAGGCACGATGGCCGCCTTGAGGACGAGAGTGGACTCGGTTGACCACTCAGCAAAATTTCACTCGTTGATACACCAGAGAATGTAATCAACCGTGGTCAACAGCTACTCACCTGCCTTACAATTTCCTACCTGCTCAAGCAATTAATTGAAGGAAGATCCTGATGTGAAACACTCTGGCGTAAGTGGTGTGGCCACGTGACCACCTGTGACTCGCTGCACATAAAAACTGCGGGCACGTGGCCGCCATTGTCGAGTGCAATTACACTTGGCTGAATTGCTGGCAGATTAGTGGTCGTAAAGAGGGCGCTACGGAATCCGCTTCCGACTTAGTTTCTTCAAGGGCGAGTTGCGATCTTCTCTGGTTACGTCAATAGAAGCAATTAAACCACAAAAACGGGAGGCAATCCTTGAGGAGGGACGAGCTTATTACTTGCCTTGAGCACCAGAAGCTCAT
Source organism: Pomacea maculata (assembly GCA_004794325.1). Taxonomy (NCBI): domain Eukaryota; kingdom Metazoa; phylum Mollusca; class Gastropoda; order Architaenioglossa; family Ampullariidae; genus Pomacea; species Pomacea maculata. Next base: position 522,004 of record SRHC01003413.1, on the reverse strand, counting down.
GAAGACATTAGCCTCGCTTTCAAACAGCAACTGGCGGAGGGGCAGAGGGACTGAGAGAGAAAGAGACGAATGAGAGAGAGAGGGAGGAAGAGAAGAGGGATACATGGAAGAGAGAGAGAGTGACAGAGTTCTGTGACTTTACCAGAGAGAGAGAAGGAAGGCAGTCAGGGTTAGGTTACATCACAAGTGAGGAACTTGGCAGAAAGCGAAGACATTACAGAATTTTTACAAAATATTTTCTTATTTACCACGCGCGCTGTAGTTGAGGTTTTGTGTGAGCAAGTTGGCCAAGACATTGTTTACAAGTTTCTATGGTTTCCAAATATAGACCAGGCGGGTGCATTACAGAGCGCTCTAGCGGCAGTTTATGGCGACAGTGCCAGGCTGCAAGAATGTTCTAGTCGTTGGCAACTGCACGCACATGCTGTGCAAGATGTTTTGGACAGAGACACTCCTCGATGCAATCATAGCAGGCGAGGCAACAGCTGCAAATAGAAAATAACATCATCGTACAACAACGACAAGTAGCTGACTTCCACTTTTTCTTATTATTTTCACTAATGAACACCGGAAGGTTTTGTTTTTTTATGTTTACTTTGGTGACACGTAATGTCTCTTTTCTTTGCAGTTGAGAGAGAACCTTGTGATTTTCTCTCGCACGTTGCACGATCACTTGTCACGAACATCCACAGGAACGAACACACGCGCACACGCAACAGCAGCAAGATGGGGTAGCATGTAGACACAAGGCGAGAAAGCTACAGCAGGCACGCACACTGCACGTAACTACTGTAGAATACGCCCACCTGTAACATCACGTACACTGCACGTAACTACTCTAGAATACTTCCACCTGTAACATCACGTACACTCCACGTAACTACTGTAGAATACGTCCACATGTAACATCACGCACACTGCAAGTAACTACTCTAGAATACTTCCACCAGAGGTTGCAAAGGGGCATCACTCTATAGCTTCTGGAGGTGGTGTCCAAAGACGTAGTCAGGGTGCGACAAGCACGCAGACAAGTTGTGACTGTTACACTCAGAGTGACGTTTGCGCTTGTGTCCAGTGTCGTGTGAAGACAAGACGCCATCAGTGGCCAACGGTGCTACGTACATGGACAGAACAACCACCAGGTGTCGCTGCAAGTAACTGTAACGATTGGAAATGCTTGCGATAATTACATTTTGACAAGTGTTACTTGCTGTCTACCTGACGTTATATTTAGTGTTGTGTACAACAGTGTTACTTGTTGTCTACCTGACGTTATATTTAGTGTTGTGTACAACAGTGTTACTTGCTGTCTACCTGACGTTATATTTAGTGTTGTGTACAACAGTGTTACTTGTTGTCTACCTGACGTTATATTTAGTGTTGTGTACAACAGTGTTACTTGTTGTCTACCTGACGTTATATTTAGTGTTGTGTACAGTGTTACTTGTTGTCTACCTGACGTTATATTTAGTGTTGTGTACAGTGTTACTTGTTGTCTACCTGACGTTATATTTAGTGTTGTGTACAGTGTTACTTGCTGTCTACCTGACGTTATATTTAGTGTTGTGTACAGTGTTACTTGTTGTCTACCTGACGTTATATTTACTGTTGTGTACAGTGTTACTTGTTGTCTACCTGACGTTATATTTAGTGTTGTGTACAAGTGTTACTTGTTGTCTACCTGACGTTATATTTAGTGTTGTGTACAAGTGTTACTTGCTGTCTACCTGACGTTATATTTAGTGTTGTGTACAATGTTACTTGTTGTCTACCTGACGTTATATTTAGTGTTGTGTACAGTGTTACTTGTTGTCTACCTGACGTTATATTTAGTGTTGTGTACAGTGTTATTGCTGTCTACCTGACGTTTAGTCGCCATTCGTACCTTCACTAGTCCTTCAGTCGACGTTGACTTCATATATTTGTCATGATGATCTACGTGGACATTGTAGGACGGGTCACGTGACGTGTTGAAGCTTTGCTGTGACATTTATCACGTTACACTTTGTTGGTGTGACCCTTCACCCCACGCTACGTGATGCCACGTTCACTACCAAGACTAGGAGACACAGCAGTTTCTGGATGTCATCAATGGCAGTGTGACATGACACTTGACTGCCGTGTTTCGCTCTCTGCGGAAGATCCTCAACATCGCAAACTGAAGTTTCAAACACTTATTTTCAATCTTCGTGTCTGCTCATTTACCGCAAAAAGTGTGGAAGTCACTTGACAGGACGGAATGCACTTGTTGGCCAGAAAGTGAGAGGAAAAGGTGAGAAGGGAGGAGACAAGTGGGGAAAGGCACTTAACGACCGGAGCTGACTCTCGTAGCTCGTGGCGACAAGACTTTACCCTCGGTGCTACACTTGCTGACGATGTTGAGGATGTGGAGGGGTCTGAGGACGTTGATGGCTTCCTACTCAGACATCTCAGTAACAAGCCACGCTGAAAGTAGCATTGCAAACTTACTACACAGTCATTACATAATCATATATTGCGAAATCGCCATTTTTATGAACAGAAGCGGCCAACGTACAGTAGCAGACAATGGCGGACACAGAGATGGCATTCTAATAAAAGTCTGTCAAGAAAAAAACATCGCATGTCAAAACAAAACCGTGTCACAGAAGTTTGGAGGAAATTTCTCCGCCATTTTCTAGCTTTTCAGCGCCATCTAGCTGTCATTGTCTGGACTTCTCCCAGGGCTGGAAACCGAGAGAACTCGTGATTAAATGGCAGCCAGAGCACCAGACCTCCCCCTACTCCTCCCGCCGGCTTTCTTCTCGCCCCGCCAAGTGCCGCTGATTGGCCGAGACGGAAGTGGAAGGACATGCGCAGTTATGATGGAGGGACGGAGAGGGCGCTGCTAGTGTTACCGGTGTCTTAGCTCTGCACCAGGAGTTTGGCCTCCGGTAGTTTAGCTCAGCGCTGCAAGAGGGAGGGACACGTCACCGCTAGCTCAACCACGTCACCGTTAGCTCAGCCACGTCACCACAGGGACACTAACACGAGATGGCGCTCGTTCGCCGACAGTCCAGCCGCTGCGGGCTCTACCGACATGACTGTCTTCGTGCTGCCAACATGGCGAACTGTCTGATGAAATGTTCATCTACACACAGGCACACACATAGACATACACACACATACACACATACACATAGACATACACATAGACATACACACACATACACATAGACACACATACACACATACACATAGACACACTCACACACACATACACACAGGCACACACTCACACACGCACATACACACATATACATAAACATACATACACACACTCACATACACACATACACATAGACACACATACACACACACATACACACAGGCACACACACACACACTTACACGCACACACACACACACTCACACACGCACACACACACACATACACACACTCACACACACTCACACACGCACACACACACACACACACACACAATACTAAGAATGATGTGCACAGACGCACGAGGTCGTCAAATTTGGAAGAGACGAGTTATTAGCGATGACGACACAGCTGAGAAAATCAAATCCTAAAATGAGGTCAGAATCATCTAACGACAACCACCACATCGTTGACAGGAAGAAGCACACAAGATGGCTGTCACGGTGGTGACGTCAACACAGACACTAGACAGTGAGTGGTGCAGGAGAAGGCTTGTAGACAGACGTGTAGACAGGCTTGTAGACAGACCTGTAGACACGTGTGTAGACAGACTTGTAGACACGTGTGTAGACAGGCTTGTAGACAGACCTGTAGGCACGTGTGTAGACAGACTTGTAGACACGTGTGTAGACAGGCTTGTAGACAGACCTGTAGGCACGTGTGTAGACAGACTTGTAGACACGTGTGTAGACAGGCTTGTAGACAGACCTGTAGACACGTGTGTAGACACGTGTGTAGACAGGCTTGTAGACACGTGTGTAGACAGGCTTGTAGACAGACCTGTAGACACCTGTGTAGGCAGGCTTTGTAGGCACGTGTGTAGACAGACTTGTAGGCACGTGTGTAGACAGACCTGTAGACACGTGTGTAGACAGGCTTGTAGACACGTGTGTAGACAGACTTGTAGACACGTGTGTCGACAGACTTGTAGACACGTGTGTAGACAAACTTGTAGACACGTGTGTAGACAGGCTTGTAGGCACGTGTGTACACAGACCTGTAGACACGTGTGTAGACAGACCTGTAGACACGTGTGTAAACAAGGACACCAAAGGGTCGATCAGGAATCTAAGGCAACGAGGAGAAATGGTTCTTAGAGCACTAGTGTGAACAGCTGCAGGCAAGTGGACAAAACTAATCCGGCGAAATAAGCCACCAACACCGGAGGCAGGCGGCGTGTATGGCGGCGTGAGACCCTCAGTCCAGGAAGAAGGAAACAATCCGCGAAGTCGTAGAGACCACCAGAGAGACGGCGGGTACATCAGCACAGTCGACAATGAACAGCCCTTACCCTTACCTTCCTCTTACCCTTACCCTTACCTTCCTCTTACCCTTATCCTTACCCTTACCTACCTCTTACCCTTACCTAACCAAACTCCAGAGACACCGACAGGAAGAGGACCAGGAGCAGTGCCCCGTATGTCGGTCACGTGAACACAACTGCTGTGGTCATTAGACAACTTGTCTCATTGCCTGCTTGCTATGCGCATGTCAGTTCGCCATTTAAATAGCCATCCATGTTTAGTAAACAATTGACGTCATTGTGTTGACCCATACACCAGTTTCATGATGCTGTTTGTTACAGAGGTTGTATAATTGCTGAGGTCACTATCGAAGTTAATTAACTACGCCATTGCTTTTAACAGCTGGAACTTGCTTTGTTCACTATTTATGTATTATGATGTTCACTGTTTATTGTTCACTGTTTATTGTCAACTGTTTATTGTTTATTGTTCACTGTTTATTGTCAACTGTTTATTGTCAACTGTTCACGGTTTATTTCAAGTGTTCACTGTTTAGATCAAGTGTTCACTGTTTATTGTCAACTGTTTATTGTCAACTGTTTATTGTCAAGTGTTCACTGTTTATTGTCAACTGTTTATTGTCAACTGTTTATTGTCAAGTGTTCACTGTTTATTGTCAACTGTTTATTGTCAAGTGTTCACTGTTTATTGTCAACTGTTTATTGTCAAGTGTTCACTGTTTATTGTCAACTGTTTATCGTCAAGTGTTCACTGTTTATTGCCAACTGTCCACTATTTATCTACAAATATTAGTGCGCTGCTCCTTCTTACTTGTCTGCACGTTCTGCACATGCGCAGTTGATACCTGATGCTTTCCTCCCGTAGCACAGAATCTCCATGCGTCTACAGCTGGTCTACATCTTGGTCTACACCTTGTGATACACATACCTAGGTATCCAACATTATGTATCAATGTGTTATTACTACGCAGGTCATGATTCAAGTGACACTAAAGTGAGTGAGTGCATTGTCACGGTAAAGTAGTGCCGCAGTGTCAAGTAGTGCCGCAGTGCGGGGGAGTGCGCAGTGTCAAGCTCTACAGAAAGAAAGACCTGCTGACAAGAAACATTTAGGAACGATGGAATTCTGGGAGCACTTACAGGATCTGTCATCAGTTTTGTACAAAACACTTCCTGTCTGGTTGCTCACGTGCGCGTCACGTGTCACGGTAGATTTCTGTAAATCAGAGGAAAGCTGGATGCAAGAAAAAGACAAACAGCTGCTTTACGTTGTAACATGTTGCTGTTGAGTAATTGTGACACATTTGTGTATTTGTGTCAAAGCAGGTCCTACCTGTTGAAATGTCCCTTTGTTTGCTGTAGAGTCGTCAGCAGCTAAAGACGGGTACTCGGGTGGATCGCGGAAAGTCGTGCTGATGTTCCATTCTCTCTGCTTTCTACACAGTGCTAGTTAAAATGGCTGTTTCAGCTTTGAAAGTTGATAAAAGTGACAGCTAATCAAAGTGTTCTTGTCTCTGTCGTTGTATTTCACTCAAAAAGCACTTTGTAAAACTTTCTGTGTCGGCGTGCAGCACATCTCGCCTTTCTCTTTAGCATATCTTCCTCTTGTTTGATTAATAAAATATGAATAAATCATCTTTAACAAGAAATGGGGCGACGAGTTTTTAGAGAATTTAATTAAGTGTCACGTTTTTTAAAGCCAATTACGGCGGCAAAAATGTAGTTTGTGCGGTTGGTGTTGCGCACACAAATGATTTAAATTGTGTTTTTGTGTTGCTTGCTCCACTTACCGGCTCCCCGGCAAGTAGGCATTGGAGCTACAGTTTGTTTTTAGGGAGCAAGGATACCTGAGACAAATCGCACAGCTAACACAAAAAGCTCATTGCCTTTATTTGAAATGTCACGGAAGCAGTACACCTCAGCCTCTCAACTCATTGCCACGAACGTTCACTGTTCATACGCCTGCGATGTCCACCTACTGGAGTCACTGAATATTCAACAGTACTGCTGATGTGCACTTTGCACAATAAACATGGCCATGCCAACTGCGCTCAACCAGGGGGCGCCCACTGGCTGCTCTCAGTTATCTCCCCTTGACATCACTCTGCTATAGACATTCAGGGGAGACAAGTCCGGACACGAAGCTTGACCGGGGTACAAAGTTACTTTTGGTGACAATCGTCTCCACCATTGGCTTCCTTGTACACACACTGGCCACACAGCCACCAACTCACCTCATGACCTCAAAGGTCAAGTTCATGGTTGAAGGTTACACGTGCATTGGTGTCCGAGGTCTGTGGGGTAAATGAGTAGTGTGCAGTGTGATGTGTTTATGTGATGTAATAGTCTGCAATGTGACGTGGTAGTGCTTGTGTGATACAGTAGCCATACCGCAGTGTTTAAGACTGTAGCAATGTAAGATGTCTACATACAATGTAATAATGTAGCATATGTAATAATGTAATACTGTAGCAATGTAAGATGTGTACATACAATGTAATAATGTAATACTGTAGCAATGTAAGATGTCTACATACAAATAACATTTGTATTGCAGGCTCGATAATACAAAGGAGTCCACACAGGACGACCTCAGTTGTCTCCCGTATTTGGATGAACGGACGGTGGTGGACGCGCTGCGCACACGTCACGCCCAGGGCCAGTGCTATGTGAGTTTTGTTTGATGCTCATTGGCTGTTGGACTGCAATCAGGGGAGAGAATTCTGTGAGCTTTGATTGTGTGACGCGTGTGTGATACACCAACGACCAGTGTCACGTGAATCCTCATTGGTAATAATGGAGTGTACACTTGACACCGTAAGTCACAGTCAAGTGTTATGCCACTTGTTATTGGTTATCACCCTTCACGTGGTCAGGGAAGCTCTGACATCTTGCGGCTGTTCGTAGTGACAGCGACATTCAGGGGAAATAACGCTGTACAGCAAGACCACCGCCATCTAAGACAGACTCACCAGATCTAAGGTAGACCCCAGAAGGAAGGAAGGCACAGACTGAGTGACAGAGTGACATTCTATATGTGTGTGCGCGCGTGTGTGTTGCATGTCTGTGTGTGCACACGTATGTACCTCAATCTATGCGATAAACAAGTCAACAAGCAATGTACTTCTGTTTATTTCCGTTGGAATCTGTTCCACAAAATTTGTGCAGAAATTTATTTCAAGATATTTGGTTCTAAATGGTTTTCTGTGAGGAGTACTTGTAAGAGCGTATTTGGTCTTTGTCATCAAAACGAGTTTCTTGTGTAAATTATGGACGAGGTGGCGCGCGCCGTAGCGACGTTGTAAATCACACTGAAGACTACTCACGCATGTCAGGCTCCTCCCTGACCTCAGTGGCTCGGCCATCACAAACTCAAGCGGCCACATGATGCGATTTTCAAGAAGAGGAAACAGTTGACGGCAACAGCTCCCACGTGGAGGCCAGTGACTCGGTGGCTGCCGTCGCTCGCGGGCACTTTTGTCCAGGGACGTAACTCAGCCGACCTGCAGCCTGCAAGATTTGTCTCCACTGAACCGCAGGAAGCCTCATAGTCGACAACGTAGCCAACGGCTGTTACACAGCAAAGACAGCTTGTCAAGAAAAACCAAATAGAAAAGAAAAAGAAATGGGGAATGAAAATGTGGGATGAATATTGCGTGACAGACACGTGTGACACCCTGTGTGTGACTGCTGGGGGTGGCGGGTGGGGAGGTAAGGCAAGGTCACTGAGGTTGAGCAGCAGACTGCCGGCCATCAGCGGGACACTTAGGGCATCGCAAAGTTCCCTGGCCAGCCAGCCAGCCAGCCAGACACAAGCACACATATAAACAGTTGTGAGGTAGGCGCGTGTTCACATGCACGGTTGGCAAAGACACGGTGAAGTGAAACATGGCCGACATGTTGGTCAACAAACTCTAAAGCACAGAACTTAACTACCTGGACACCACTAAATACACTGAGCTTGTAGATGTGTGTGAATGTGTGTGAATGTGTGTGTATGTGCTAGACTGAGCTGGAATATGTGTTAGATTGAGTGTGAATATATATTTGTGAATATGTTAGATTGAGTGACAATATGTATGTGATTGTTAGATTGAGTATGAATATGTGTGAATGTGTTAGATTGAATGAGAATGTGTGTGAATGTGTTAGACTGAGTGGGAATGTGTGTGAATGCGTTAGATTAAGTTTGAATATATGTGTGAATGTGTTATATTTTTGAGGATACATGTATGTGAATATGTGTAAATCTGTGAGATTGAGTGTGAATATGTGAGTGAGAATATGTGTGACTGTGCTAGATCAAGCGTGAATGTGTATGAATGTGTTAGACTGAGTGACAATGTGTGTAGATGTGTACAGTACATGTTTCCTGTCGCCAGACCTACATCGGCGATGTGCTGCTGTTCGTTAACCCCTTCAAGGCCGTGCCAGTCTACAGTCAGGAGGTAGGCACTGCAGTCAGTCACGTGGACAGTAGCCGAAATAAGCATACATACTGCATACACAACCATAATATACACATACATATATATACATACACACACTGTAATACAGCAAGACAATAAACACTTATATACTGTAAACATGGTATTACGTACATGGCATGACCACAGTAAATTTAGATACATTAAATAAATCAGTTCTTTATTGTGAATAATAATTACTACAATACATAAAATAGTTGGGAATTTTATCACAAATTAATCACAGCGAGGATGAAGTATGTAGAAATAAAACTCACAGGATAATTTAATTAAGTATAGTAAATGTTTTCCTTTACAACTTCATTAACTCTCTGTGTACATGTGAGATAACAACAAGCAGACTAACTAAGTTACAGTACATGAAGGATAACAGCAATAACAGCAGACATACTAACTGTGGGTACATGTAGGATAACATCAGTCATACTAACTGTGGGTACATGTAGGATAACAGCAGTCATACTAACTGTGGGTACACGTGGGATAACAACAGTCATACTGTGGGTACATGTAGGATAACAGCAGACATACTAACTGTGGGTACACGTGGGATAACAGCAGTCATACTAACTGTGGGTACACATAGGATAAGCTTTAAATTTAGAAAATGTGGAATTTTTGTACCTGAGATAGAGGCTAGTAATTTCAAGGCCTGGGTGGGATCGTCTCTTGTGAGTAACATACCCTGCAATCGCCACTAAAGACTGTATATCCTGCAATGAGCACTAGAGGCTGTGTATCCTGCACTGGGGCCCGTTAAACGCCGGTACACAAGACCCTTCAAGTTCCTCTTCCTGTGGATGGCAACAATTTCAGTCTAGACTTTAATCGTGGGCCATTTTCATGACCCACTAACCACGTGACATGGAGTATTCTCCTTCTGTTCCCGATATACACACTTCACAGTGAGGTCACACTTGTATTTCATAAAATGGTGAGGGTGAGGGTGAGGGTGAGGAACTGGTGCGTTGTACTAGACAGCTCCCTACTACGCCTTTAAGGCCCTCATTAATTACTCGTGTTGATGACTACTTGCAGCAGCACCGCCTGTACCAGCAGCTGTGCGCACGCTCAGACGCCAAGCCGCACGTGCTGTGGGTGGCCCAATCAGCGCTGGAGCGTGCGTGCGTCACGCGGTGTGCCCAGTGTGTGGTGGTCAGCGGTCAGTCGGGGGCCGGCAAGACGGAGACCATCAAACACGCCGTGTGCCACTGGACTCGCACTGTGCACAGTCTGCATGCGTGTCTGGACATCCGAATAAACCAGGTGTGTGTCTGCTTCCACCTCACACGTCCTCACCAGCCCTCACATCTACATCTTACTTACCTTTACCTGCCTGACGTCATCACCAGCCCTCACATCCACATCTTACTTACCCTTACCTGTCTACGTCATCACCAGCCCTCACATCCACATCTTACCTACCCTTACCTTCCTACGTCATCGCCATACGAATGACACGTGCATAAACCCTAAACACGATGCTGTGTACAGATCACATCGCCAGTGTCAAGGAAACACAACCACACATACACACAGGGCTCGGCGCTCACACCAAGCTGTCTGCTAGCGCCACAAGGGGAGACAACACGGTGACTACTACAAGTTCAGAGTTACCTCTCTTAGTGTGTAAACAGCACACACCGTGACACTGACAGAGATGTAAACAGCACACACCGTGACACTGACAGAGATGTAAACAGCACACACCGTGACACCGACAGAGATGTAAACAGCACACACCGTGACACTGACAGAGATGTAAACGGCACACACTGTCACATTGACAGAGATGTAAACGGCACACACTGTCACACTGACAGAGATGTACACAGCACACACCGTGACACTGACAGAGATGTCAACAGCACACACTGTGACACTGACAGAGATGTACACAGCACACACTGTGACACTGACAGAGATGTAAACAGCACACACCGTGACACTGACAGAGATGTAAACAGCACACACTGTGACACTGACAGAGATGTAAACAGCACACACTGTGACACTGACAGAGATGTACACAGCACACACCGTGACACTGACAGAGATGTCAACAGCACACACTGTGACACTGACAGAGATGTACACAGCACACACCGTGACACTGACAGAGATGTAAACAGCACACACCGTGACACTGACAGAGATGTCAACAGCACACACCGTGACACTGACAGAGATGTAAACAGCACACACCGTGACACTGACAGAGATGTCAACAGCACACACCGTGACACTGACAGAGATGTAAACGGCACACACTGTGACACTGACAGAGATGTCAACAGCACACACTGTGACACTGACAGAGGGCTGTAAGAAGCGCACACTGACAGCACCTACCACGATGTTAACACCTCAGTTTGTCACAGGGTGACATACACTTCACTATTCCATTTCACTGTCTGCCCTAGTGACACACTGCCAGTGACTCACTGCTGTGTGAACTACTGTCACTTCCTGTCTAACATTGTTAGTATTAGTCTAGTGCTGTTGTTAGTGTCATTGCTATCAGCGTGGTTACCTCCCTCAGTTATTGCTGAAGTCGTCTGACACTCATTTGTCTCATCGAGTTCTTCACACAATTGTCAACGTCTCTATTGTTGTCATCTATTGTTGTCACCTAGCTATTGTCAGCGTCTTTATTGTTGTCATCTGTTATTGTCACCTAGCTATTGTCAGCGTCTTTATTCTGTGACATTACTTTTGTCAACGTCTCTACTGTCGTCTACTATTGTCAGCTAGTTATTGTCAACGTCTTTATTGTTGTCATCTATTGTTGTCACCTAGCTATTGTCAGCGTCTTTATTCTGTGACATTACTTTTGTCAACGTCTCTACTGTCGTCTACTATTGTCACCGAGCTATTGTCAACGTCTCTACTGTCGTCATCAATTGTTGTCACTTAGCTGTTGTAATCGTCTCTTCACTGCTCCTGTCATCGGTTTCTGCCAAATAGTTTTGTCAGTGATCCTTCTGATCCATTATTTTCAATGTTTCTAGCGCCGCACAGTTTTCTCAATAACCTCCTGACATTTTGTGTCGCCGCGTTGTTAACATTTTGTTTGGTGCTTGTCATTTCTGCTCAGTGTGATGTTGTAAGGCATGTTCATGTCACTCATTGTGACCTTATGTGTCATCGTCAGTCTCTTTGTTTCCCTAATTTTTCAGATGAACCCCTTGCTCGAAGCCTTTGGGAACGCAAAAACGGTTATGAACGACAACTCCAGCCGATTTGGCAAGTTGCTGGAACTAAGGCTGACGTGGGACGGCAAGCTGGCGGGCGGTGAGTGCGCTGTTGGACCTTTGTGTTTATTTTCCCAGTCACTCTGATTTAGACAAAGCTATTTTGATGTAAATAATATCATGTGATTGTTCTTGCTCTGTTTCAATGCTAGAGCATCACGTCTGCCATTACCAAGCTTGCCAAGTGCAAGCAGCAGCACATCTCCTGCAGGGACTGTGGGACTGAACAGACCATCTGTCGAGACTGCAGGGATGGACTATAAAGACTGAAGACTAAAGAGACTGAGACTGACTGTCATAGCAAGACTAAGTACGGTGAAGTCACGTGTTACATCCCCCCACCACCATCTCGTTCCCAGGTATCCGATTACAAAGGTCAACTCCGTTGTCCTCAGTTGTCCATCCCATCATCCATCATCCATCATCCATCGTGTGAAGCTTCTCTTTTCTCGTCTCAGTTGTCTGTTGTACACCTTCATTGCCCCCAACCCAAACTCTTCAGTCTCAATCTTTATTGAAGATACCTGCTTATCGCTGACCCTTGACCCATAGCAGTTACCGACCACTTTCTACCTCTTTCAGCGACCATGACGGACTATCTTCTGGAAACGTCACGGGTGGTACGTCACGGTCCAGGCGAGCGCAACTTCCACATCTTCTACTACCTGCTGGCGGGCCTGACGCGGGACGAGCTCAGGAATTACCACCTGACGGACCCCGAGGACTACAGGTGACAATCCCCAACCTACACACACAACCTTATTGCACGCACACCTGGTAATCCCTATAAGCTGCCATTGTTGTCACGTGACACTGCTGGGTGGCTTAGGATGACAGTCAATATTATCAAAGCAGCTCACCTCGCCGTGCAAAGTCCCGCCTGTGACGTCACGACCCCCCGACTAGGCCGCTCAACGGGCAACAGACGTCGTTAGTCTTGCACTGACACGACACAACAACCTCATAGCAACCTCGCACAACAACCTCATAACAACCTCGCACAACAACCTCATAACAACCTCGCACAACAACGACAACTTGCGATGATAGTCGGGGTGGGGTTGGAGGGGTGGCGACTGTCACTGCACCCAGCAGGCCGCTCCGTTCAACAGACTCGAGGAGGTAAGGGGGTGGGGCAGGAAAGGGAACTCTTCATCCTTGTCCCCGCAGCAGTGCAGGGTTATCGCCCCGCTTTTATTTCCTAAGCATGCAGTTGCCTCCCCTGACGGTCATCGGAAGGTGAGAGGACAGTCCGTGTTTGCTCACACCAGCCAAGAGGAGGCGGAGGAGCAGGCCGAAATAGAAGAGGTTCGATATGTTGACTGACCCCCTGACCCCCTACCCCGCTGTTGCCTGGCTGTGTTGGTACACACCGAGTCCGGCCCCGCATCCCGCATACTTGCCATCCGCTTATTAATTCTGCAAGCACATGCCAGCGTCTGTTTTCTGGTGCGAGACCGCCAGACTTCGTTCCGCCACGTGAATTCCTCTTGAGGTGTCAAAACAGCCTCACGGTGCACGCGCGCAGGCTTCCTGTGGCCCCATTGGCTGTCCGGCTCACGTGTTCATTCCCGGCATCGTCAGCCAGGGGAGGCTATCAGATTTTCCAGCCCTTTGATCACGGGCATGATGGGCTGAGGAAAACTTGGCGAGTTTACACTTGGGTGGACAAGATGAGTCACGTAACGAAGGCTGTAGTAGTCGTCTTGTGTGTGTGAGTGTGCGTGTGTGTGTGTGTGTGAGTGTTCGTGTGTGTGTGCGCGTGCGTGCGTGCGGGTGTGCGTGTGTGTGTGAGTGTGCGTGTGTGCGTGTGTGTGTGTGCGTGTGTGTGCGTGCGGGTGCGTGCGTGCGTGTGTCTGTGTGTGTGTGTGCGTGTGTGTGTGACAACATGGCAATGAAAAAAAGAGACCCTGCACGTATTGCCCAATCATGAAGTGAGTGCAGTGACGTAGCCTCGTGCCAGTGACATGCCCGCCAGTGTAGAACTACAGTGAATGACGCGTGGCACTTGTCTACCTCCTCGCTAAGTCGTCTAAACTCTAAAGCTAAACACGCGGAATTCACGCACACGAACTCACTGGCAGATGGCCCTCCTGCTCAGGTCAGGTCAGGTCAGTCCCATGCCCGGTCCGGGCGTAGGGGGGACCGTCCGGCAGCAGCAACAGACAGAATTTTCCACCCGGTCCTGTCTTGAGCAGATGAGAGCAGGTCTGGCATCTCGCGTTCGGTCCATTCTTTAATGTTGGTGACCCAGCTTTTCCTCGGACGACCACGACGACGGCTCCCTTCGAGGGTTCCTTGTAGGATCGTCTTGGACAGGGTGTTGTGGCGGGTGACGTGACCGAACCAGGCGAGCTTGCGCCGCTTCACTGTTGCCAGAAGGGGCTCATGTGGGCCCACGAGGGAGGTCACGGTGCTCCGTACGTATGCGTTGGTCTTGTGTTCGCGGTACGAGATGCGGAGCAGCTTTCTCAAGCACTTGTTCTCAAAGGCCTGGAGCTTCTTTTCCGTTGCGGCAAGCAGCGTCCAAGTCTCGCAGCCGTAGAGTAGGATTGACACTACGAGGGACTTGTACAGCCTGTGCTTGGTACTGAAGCAACTTGGTACTAAGGCCCTCCTGCTACCTGCACGCAAACCGACATTCTCGCACTCAAGCAGGTTACTGTTCACGCACGTCACTTAATGTCCGAAAGTGGTTGGCCTTAGGTTGACAGTTGTCTCCCGTCTGTGTCAGGGTGCTGCGACAGGCGGACCACCAACCTGTCTTTGCCAGCGCCAGTGACCTGGAGACCTGCCGTCTGCTGTACCACAAGCACGTCAACATCATGCGCGTCGTGGGCTTCACAGACTGGGTGAGCTAGCGCCCTCTGGTCACGTGCACCCCGTGACGTAGTGTTGCGTCACCATAGAGCTTAGTGCTTTAGAGTCCCATAAAGCGATATGTCACCATATAGTAGAGTCACATAGAGCGGTAGGTCACCATATAGTAGTCTCCCATAGAGAGGTAGGTCACCATATAGAGAGTGTGACGTCTGTGGATAGCAACCAATGGAAAGTACATGGAGGATGTTTCCGCCCATAGTTACGCCCCCTTTCGTTGAGTAGCTTGTAACTTGAGCTCATTTGTACTCAGCTCTGTCCCACCTTAGTGAGACCCCGTGAGGTAGACAGGTGGGCGGTGTTAGACATTCACGATGTAGACAGATCTGTAGGCTACCGTAGGCTGGGTGGAAGTGGTTCATCACATTGATGGCGGAGGCCAGCCCTCTTTACCTCCCCTAGTAAATCAGGGAACATTCCAGGGCCGGCGGCAGTAGTTGTTGTATGAGGTGGTTGGTGGAGGTCTCGCCACAGGCTCACACAAACCTTGAGCCAGCGACCAGTGTAGTCACGAGAAGTTGTGACTAGACCACGCTGCCTGCCAGGCTAGACTGTAAGGTCTTGACTAGCCTGTCTACACTTGAGTCACACCCGCCTGGGGGTTAGTTCCCTTGACTAGCCTGTCTACACTTGAGTCACACATGTCGAGATGTGTGTCCAGTTAGTCAGATAGCTTACGGCCTTGAGTTTCTGATATACTTGTAATAAACCTAATGATACACTAGTATCTGGCTTACATCTGCCTTTGGTTTTCGTCTACTGTCACGTGTGTGTCATGTCCCAGAAGCTGTATGTGATATTGACCTTGCTGTCACTTGTGTGACATGTTACAGGAGATATCGATGACCTTTACCTTGCTATCAGCCATTCTACACGTGTCCAACATGGCGTTCTGGCAGGAACAAGATGGCGAAAGGGCACAGATCAAAGACAGCAGTACCCTGACTAAAGGTCTGTGTAGACAGTACCCTGACTACAGGTCTATAGACACCGTACCGTTTGAAGAGAGCCGCTAGAGTGTGTCAAGCAGTTCCTCACCCTGTAATGAAGGTGTAGAAGCCCTATGGAGTTCTCTCCGAGTCAGAGTTTCAAAGACAAGGGCAACAGTTCCCTAAGCTGATTTTTGTTTGGTTACGTATGTGTTTACTTTGTTTACAAGCGATGTTTACAGCATATGAGTTGATCCTAAAAATAAAAATATGCGTCATACACAAGAGGCGAGTCTAGTTCCACATTAGACCCTCCCTCAACCTACAGAACGTCACATACACAAACGGTTGAGAGATGACCATGTCTAGGTGTCTAAGTGTCTATGTAGCATGCCACTGTGACGTAGTCAGCGCCACACTACTCAGGTCTTGTATTGCAGCCTGTTGTATTGCTGTGTGTTACAGTATGCAGCCTGTTGCAAGTGGACAAGGATCAGCTGCAGGAGGCTCTCACGTGCATCGTGTCCTACCCTCGAGGTTGGTAGCCATGTTTTTCACGCACGCACTCACTTCTAAGACTGAGTTGCCGTCTCAGTGTGTATAAGTGTGGCATTGTAACCCCCGCTAACCCTTTGACCTTTGATTAAGGATCCCTTGCTACGAGGTGAGAAAGGACCTTTGATCCCAGTCCTAGCCCACGATCTAGTCCATGGGAATAGCACTGGCACACGGAGGGAGGGCCGCCCCCTAACTGCAAGCTTGTTGACCCCAAACAAGGAGAGACATGCTTCAAATAGTCGAGACACTTGTGTCGGCGGGTGAGCCTGCAACAAAGACAGTTAGCTGACCACGTCTGGCGCTGCACACAGCAGGACACAGCAGGACACACAGCAGGACACACAAGGACACAAGACAAGCCTTTGCTCACAACAATGGCGGCTGAGGCGCGCGGTCATCAAGAATGCCGGCCACTCATGGAGGTCCTTGTGCTCAAATTTTATGGCGGATACATCCGGCCTTAGCCATCCTCCCTGCTAATCTTAGTGCAAGCTGGAGACAGTGGTACAGACGCACACACACACACTAACCCACACACACACGCACACTAACCCACACACACACGCGCGCACACGCACTAACCTACGCACACACACGCACACTAACCTACACACACACACGCACACTAACCCACACACACACGCACACTAACC
>SRHC01003413.1:461917-492367 GCA_004794325.1 Pomacea maculata | reverse complement strand
CACTAGTGTCAAGTGTTACAGTACAAACATTACATGATAATTATAGGATAAGAACACTAGTGCCATGTGCTACAGTACAAACATTACAGGATAATTATAGGATAAGAACACTAGTGTCATGTGCTACAGGTCCATTACAGACAATTGTAGGTGAAAACATCAGTACCATGTGCTAGGGTACTATCACAGTCCAATTATAGGATAACAAGAAGACTAACGTATCATTACATCATAGGATAACACCATAAACACAAACTACAGTACTACAGTACAATTATTGAGTAACAATGCTAGTATTGTGTGCTACAATAATATTACAGTTATAAGTATGAACTCCATACAAACCATTCCGGCTTTAGGTCCCGTCACTCTTGTCACACTGCACTTACATCTATTGTCGAAAAATGGCTGAATAATATCAAAGAATTTTTTTCTGCTGCCTTATTTATTGACTTTGCCAAAGCCTTTGATGTTATAGATGTTATCAGAAATCTAAAATGATATAAACTAAGTACCGACAGCACCGAACTCCTTATCTCCTTTCTCGACAATGGAACTCAGAGAGTCGCTGTAAACAACCAACTGTCTGATCCCCTTGAAATTACATTTGGTGTCCCTCAAGGGTCAGTATTAGGACCTCTTCTATTCTCCATACACATAAGCGATCTTCCTCTCCACATATCCCAATCTTGTGAAATGTTTGCAGACGACACCACAATACACGCACACCACCAACAGATTGAGCCACTTGCTTCCATCCTACAGCTGAGTGCTGACGAGCTTCAGGCTTGGACTGACTCAAACCACATGTCACTCAGCCCCCAGAAAACTGAAGTCATGCTTCTAACAACCAGACAGAAAAGACAAAACCTAGCCACCCCATTTCTTGGTATCCAAATTGGCGCTCAGTCAATAACGGAAGTACAGTTCCACAAACTCATGGGTGTTACCATTGACAACAACTTATCGTGGTCACAACACATCTCAACCACAAGTAACAACATCAAGAAAGTCTACCAGCTGTCAAGAATTAAACATTTCCTTGACACTCACACAAGAAAACTCTTCTATATCACCCACATGCAGTCAGTCATTGACTAGACCTCCACTCTCCGGGACTCCGCTAGTGGAGCTTCCATCAAACCTCGAGCACGTGATCAGAGGCGAGCAATCAAAGCCGTTCTGCTAAAACCTAGAATAGACCCACGTGACTTCACCTCTCGGGGCGTCCTTCCTCTAAAAGACAGACTTACATTTAATAACTGCAGTTTCTTGTACAAAATACTGACAGGTAAACTGTCGCCAAGACTCTCTCCTGTTTTGCTGCAATAACTGTAGAACCTCTCCAGACCTGAATGTCGCCATTGCTAGAGTAGACCTTTGTCACGCACTACATCTGTAGACAGGAAACACTGAGCGACAAAACACTTTCATCAAACCACGAGTTGAATTTCTCAGCCTGAAGACAAACGTCACATGTAGCACACGAGTCACGGCACTGTGCTACGTCACTGACAACCTGACAGAACGATTGTATGAGAGTAGAAATCATTATTAATTAGCGTGGTATGAGTGACATGCTGCTACAAAGGTACGGCCATGGTATAGTGAGTGGTAGTGTCTACTGTACCGACATCTATACATGCTGTACACTCTATACAAACACTATACTGCTAACTGTAATTACTGCTGTGCTATACAGACTACTATACAGACTACTATACTGCTTACTGTAATTACTGCTGTGCTATACTGACTACTATACAGACTACTATACAGCTTACTGTAATTACTGCTGTGCTGTACTGACTACTGTAATTACTGCTGCTATACAGACTACTATACCGCTTGCAGTAATTACTGCTGCACATACAGACTACTGCTGCTATACTTACTACTATACTGCTTACTGTAATTACTACAGCACTATACAGACTACTGTAATTACTGCTCACTATGCAAACCACTATACTGCTTACTGTAATTACTGATCACTATACAGACTACTATACTGATTACTGTAATTACTGCTCACTATACAGACTACTATACTGCTTACTGTAATTACTACAGCACTATACAGACTACTGTAATTACTGCTCACTATACAGACTACTATACTGCTTACTGTAATTACTACAGCACTATACAGACTACTGTAATTACTGCTCACTATGCAAACCACTATACTGCTTACTGTAATTACTGATTGCTATACAGACTACTATACTGATTACTGTAATTACTGCTGCGCTATACAGACTACTGTAATTACTGCTGCACTATACAGACTACTGTAATTACAGCTACAAACCTGACTATCGACTATACGCACATCTGTAAATACTACATAGTCACTCTATATATAGCCTTACACACGTTACTGTAAGCAGCATTGTAATGCACTCCCTATAACTAAACCTTGCTATCCCACCGTAGTATTGTAGCTGCACCACTACAAGCACTACTACACGTGTAGAGTACTCCCTGTGCCACACGTAGATGACATCAATCAGTGGAGGTGACTGTAGTGTAGCTGAGGTAGACCACGAGTCTCTCTACCTGACGTGCAGGTGTGTCAAGAGCAATGAGCACAAGGTGGCGGACAAGTTCCACACCGAGTTCGTCCTGCAGCAGCTGCGCTCCAGCGGCGTGTTGGACATCGCTCGCGTCCGACAGATGGCGCTGCCCGTGCGCATGGACTTCGGCGAGTTTGTCGACAGGTGAGTTAGTGAGTTAGTGAGTTAGTGAGTTAGCCAGGTGATGCTGGGCTCGGTAGCTGTGGGCCAGAGTGCAAAGCTTATCTTTAAAGTCAGTGTCTTGAGAATGAGAGCTACCACAGGGTGTGACAGTAGAGACTGGGAGTGTGTGTGTGTATATATATATATACGGCTATCTGTGTGTGTGTGTGTGTGTGCACGGCTATCTGTGTGTATGTGTGTGTGCACGGCTATCTGTGTGTGTGTGTGTATACGGCTATCTCTCTCTCTGTCTGTGTGTGTGTGTGTGTGCACGGCTGTGTGCGTGTTCTAACAGGCGGTAGTCAGGTGACCCAAAGCAAGACACGCTTGATGACAGACACAAACGTAAGGGAAACGTTGATACCAAAGATATTTCTACAGTGTGCACTTCCTCATTACCTACACGTCAGGTACACTTACACAGTAATACACACCTACCCGACAAGATCACTGCCCGGCTATCCGTTTGTAATGCAAGGCTGCTCGTTATTACAGGCATTACCGTGTGTGTATTACAGCTACGAGATGGTATTGTAGGGCTATGCTGGTCTGTAGTCAGGTAGACGTAGTCTGTACTCAGGTATGCACAGCTCTGTGTTCCGGGTGTAAGCTAGTGTGTATTCCGGGTGTAAGCTAGTGTGTGTTCCAGGTTTTAACTAGTGTCTATTTAAGGTTTACTCTATTCTGTGTTCCAGGTATAGACTAGTGTCTATTTAAGGTTTACTCTATTTTGTGTTCCAGGTATAAGCTGCTTGTCTACTCGCCACTAGACAGCGCTGAGCCCACGGCGGCCACCTGCCTGGTCATCATCAAGAACGCCGAGCTGGATGACTACGAGATCGGGGCCACCAAGGTAAGACACGCGTGGAGGTGAGACAGAGAAAATGACCTACCACGTGATACACATAGATGATGTGTGTGTATATGTGTGTAGGAGGGAGAAGGAGTGAGACAGAGGTGTATGAGCGTTTTGTGGAGTTGGTGTCTACACTTTGCAAGATGTGATTTACACAAAGAGGACATCAGTCCTCCAGGGTAGGCCGTAACTAACATTTGAATTTTATTTATTGCCTTCAGCAACACAAGCTATCACGTGGCTTTATCGCCGTCTGTTATCACACTCTATCCATCCTAGCATCATCTGTTATCACACTATCCATTTTATTATCATCTCTTATCACACTCTAAGCTTTTGCCAGCCTTGTACTTACGACCCTCCCCCCACAAGGTGACAAAGGTCTGTCCCCCCCCCCAGCCAGCTGGCCTCACTAATATCGATATGAGATGTGAGAAACTTAACATAAATTAACATCTTCACGCCTCCTTCTTTGTCAGCACGCCTCACAGGCTTTATTCCTTTTATCTCGTCTGTTATCACACTCACACTATCCAGTTTGTCATTGTTATCACACTATTTTATTATTGTCTGTTATCACACGCGCACTCACACTATCCATTCTGTCATTGTCTTTTATCACACTCACATTCACACTCACACTCTATCCATTCTGTCATTGTCTGTTATCACACTGTATCCATTCTGTCATTGTCTGTTATCACACTGTATCCATTCTGTCATTGTCTGTTATCACATCCACACTCTATCCATTCTGTCATTGTCTGTTATCACACTCACATTCACACTCACAATCTATCCATTCTGTCATTGTCTGTTATCACACTCACATTCACACTCTATCCATTCTGTCATTGTATGTTATCACACTCGCACTCACAATCTATCCATTCTGTCATTGTCTGTTATCACACTCACACTATCCATTCTGTCATTGTCTGTTATCACACTCACACTATCCATTCTGTCATTGTCTGTTATCACACTCACACTATCCATTCTGTCATTGTCTGTTATCACACTCTATCCTAACCAGTGTCTTCTTGTGTAAATACACAATTCCTTCCATATTGTTTTCATGATTAATATTAGATTTACTAGAAATGTTTTAATGAATTCCGGTTTTTGTGAAATTATTCTGATGATAAGTATCCTATACCCTTTGGGTTTTTCTTAAATGATAAACTAGTGACATTACCCTGTTGATACTACTTTTTATATCTACCTTCTCGGCGTTTCGTTCTAGAATTTAAAAAAAATTAAATGATTTTCTAAATTCTACAATTGATAAGTTAGTGCTTAATACTTTGATAAATTAAGCCTGATGTTTAATATGAGTTCATCGTGATGTATGTGATGTATTCACCGTCACATTGTGTGCATGTTCACTACTTACTATAGACACACTAGCAACGCCCCCACAAGACCCCCCGAGTGCAGTGCACGGCCAATGATATTAGAATATTTAGCACGTGACAGTAATCACTGTCAGTAATCAGGGGGATGTTGCAGGGTAGGTGTCCTGTCCAAGCTGGGTACAGGTGTGATTGTCAGTTTTTGTCACTGAGCTTACCCGCGATCTGTTCAAAGTGTCGTGACACTGTCACTTCGTCAGCAAACAGTTTGAGGGATTGGTGACTGACACACAGCTGCTGAGCGAAGTTGACAGGTGAGAGGTTAATTAGCGACAGACGTGAGAAAACACGTGCGCCACGTGCACAGGGTGAGAAAAGGGGGAGGGAGGAAGCGGCAGGTCCTCCCCACCCCTACAGAAACTGGCCTTGAGGGGACCTTCACCTTTCATCCTTTATCCTTGGGTCACCTTCCATCGTCAGGTCTTGAAGGAACCTTTGTGGCATCACGTCTGGAGCTGAACCTTTTGATGTCAGGTTGTGAGATGAGTGCAAGATGGCGCTACTATACACCGAGTGTAGCAATCATGATGATGCTGTGTGTGCAATGACCTCCATTACACGATAACAACACCAACACTGTCATCAGCAACACACCATGTGACAGACGGAGCCAGCAGACCAAGCAGATCGTTCACTGGCGAATGATTGCCGCTAGAGGGCGCCGGCGAGCGAGACGGAGTGGCAGGACAAGCGTTCGCACCTAGGGTCAGCCTTTTCACCTGGAGTCGAGAATTTGGCGAGGGCCGGTGGGAACCACTTACGTGGCGTGATGACGACGACGGCAGCGCCTGGTATTTTCTGTGGGCCGGTGGGCGGAAAGGCCAGGCGGACTGTGCACACAACACGCTGTGTGTTCTCACCTCACCGCTTCGCACGTGATGCAGGGCTCGGCCCCTTCACAAAGACGATCCTCCCCGCAGACGTCACGGTAAAGTTTAATGAGAGTTGTCTCACTTGGTGCGAGCTTATCTGGAATACCATGACATTCTCCTCAATGAGCGTGACCATTTTGTGACATTTCAAGCACTGTGCGGCTGGCAGACGAACAATGAGATGATTGTTTTCTTTAGCCGTCTGCGGGTTCGGCCAAGATGATCAAAACCTCCGCGCGATCCGCTCAGCCCCAGTTGCTTCAGGCTTGAGTACAAGGGCTGGAGAGTAACGAGCACGGCACAGTGGAGTTGTCGGTCCTGGTGGCTCCTACCTGTACTTGTCTCCTCTTTTTCTTGCACCACGTGACATCATTTCAAGATTATTGCAACTAAAAATAGTTATGATGATAATCGTCGCTTGATCATGTTAGTAATCATTGATCCTGTTCGTAATCATACTTGTGATGTTAGTAATCCTACTCATGATGTGGGGAATGATTCCCCAAGAGATAGGGTTTGTGTCTACGAACTGCCAGCTCTGTCTTTCTGCCTGCCTGCCTGCCTGCCTGTCTGCCTGCCTGTCTGTCTGCCTGCCTGCCTGCCTGCCTGCCTGCCTGCCTGTCTGTCTGTCTGCCTGTCTGTCTGTCTGTCCACCTGTGGGCCAGCAGAAGCTACAGGCGCGGCTAACATTTGCTTTGGCGGCGAGGTGTGTGATCGATGCCCGTGTTTGATTGTCGCCGCCAGGGGCTTCACAGGACAAGGACGACAATCTCGAGATCAGGGGACTCAACCCGCGGGAGACAAAGCGACAGAATGTTTACAGCGGAGTCTGAAAGGAAAAGCAAAACTTGATCCGCATTTTGAGGGTTAACCTGATGTCACGCCTGATAATAAAATTAAGATTCTAAGGACTGTGCACATGAAAGGTCAACAAACAGCATTTTGTCAACAAATAAGTTACAAATGTTTACACGTTTACACAGACAAACATCCTGTAGGCCCGGTAAACTGTAAGTCGTGTGAGGGGTTCAACGGGTCTAGAACATAGTATGCCCGACCTTCTCTTTCTCTCGCTAATGCGACTTTGTAATAAAGAAAATATAGCTGACTAATGAGATAAACAGTGTCTTCAACAGCAATTAACATGTAAACAATGAAATACAAATATCAACAGCGTCCAAGCGATGAGCTATAAATAGCAGGCAACTCTGTAGGCAACTACTAATATCAAAGGTGTCTAGTAGATGAAGTAGTTATGTGCTTGGATGACCTCCGTCCCCACACAGGTAGCGGCAGGTACAAGTGGCCGCTGGCTGCAGCTCGCTGTTGGCGCTGGACACTCACCTGGCGGGGTCAGATCCACGCGATTGGAGGACGGAATGCAGGTCAAAGTGCAGGCTTAGCGCCCCGCGGTCCGCAGGCTGGCCTTCACGGTGTTAATGAGTGCAACCATAGGGGTGGGGTAAAGGTCTGTCTGGCTGGCTGGCTGGCTGGCTGACCAAGTCCTCATTTTTCCCGTCCCATGTCTCAGCGACACGCGACCTTCCCAGAGACAGCAAGGTGAAGGACAGCATTGTCCAGCCATGCGTGTTGTGTACATGTGTACGTACATCAGTGTAAACATGTGTACATCGTGTGTGTAGACACCAATACCTCAGCGCCGCCCTCATCAGCTCCACAGTCAAGGTGGAGCTACTCGGTTGTCAATGCTCAAGACAAATATTTTCTGTCGAGGGAAAGACAAGGTTCCTCGCTTGTGTAGGGCGTGCGCTAGGCACAGTGAACCACTCAGTCCTTATCTTGACCATTGCATGCCGTGACCACAGAGACCAAAGTGACGATCCAATGACGGGAAGACCTCCCCCCCTTCTCTCTCTCGCCGGCCGCTGGAGTCGAGGCTGTGCGGGGGTGTGCGGGGGTGTGCGGGGGTGTGCGGGGGCTGATGTCAGCAGAGGATTACCAGTCGATAATCCCGTGTCGCTCTCACCTGTACAGCATCGCTAGCGTCCGTGGGAAACTGCTGGCCCCTCTGTGCCGCTCGGCCCTTTGATGTACCTGTAGAGTGACGAGAGCCCCTCACCTGTCTGTAAAATAATTAGGATTTCTCGCCTGTCTGCAGACTGATAGACCCTCTCTCCTGTCTATATGGTCTATTTCGCCCATCTCTAGTCTGATGAACCCTCTTGCCTGTCTATGAACTTATAGAATTACCTGTCTGTAGACTGATGAACCCTCTTGCCTGTCTATGAACTTATAGAATTACCTGTCTGTAGACTGATGAACCCTCTTGCCTGTCTATGAACTTATAGAATTACCTGTCTGTAGACTGATAGACTGATAGACTGATATGAACTTATAGAATTACCTGTCTGTAGAATGATGAACCCTCTTGCCCGTGTATAGAATTATGAGGGTCTCTCACCTGTCTGCAAACTGATTAACCTGTTACCTGTCTATAAAAATACAAATTACCTGTCTGTAGACTGATGGACCCTCTCACTGATTTCTAAAATGATCAGTCTTCACTTGTCTGACGATGAGTGCTGGCATCTGTTTCTGGGATGGGAGAGGGTTGTTATCTAGTTGCAGAATGGTAGAGGTTGTCCACTGTTCACAGGACAGGCGTAGAGCAAACTGACATGGGTAGAGGATGAAGGGTGTGTCTGACGTGTCTTTTGATGACACGTGCGTGTCTATACGAGATGCTAACTTGGTCATTTAGCGAGAAAACAGTTTTAGCACAACGATGTGCACCAATAGAAGACAGCAAGGGAGGACATCCTGTGTCTGCTACTTACCCCGACATTATTAGGGAGGTAACAGATGCCAGAAGGAGCAAACTGGATGCTGCCTTCTGTGTGCCATGCAGCTGCCACGGTGCACCACTCACATTCACTCACCCTTCAGATGTAACACGTCATCATGGACCTGTGTGTCAGTCAAAACATAATGTTAGATATAGACAGAGACGTGTCTACTGACGACAGTCAGCGTGTAGACTACAGTTAGACATAAGTACAGAGTGTCTACTGATGACAACCACCGTGTAGAACAAACATGTAGGTGGACAATGGTGTCTTGTGATGACGGGAGGGCAAGGCTAGGTGGGATGGGCAGGCGAGGTGAGGGCGACTGGCATGGTGCAGGCTGACCCTGATTATCTCGGGAGATTTAAGGCGATGTGTAGAGTCAGGAAGACGATGTCCAGAGACAACTCCTCGTCAAAGCAAAGGCCAGTCAGGAGGAAGGAATTCCTGACGGCGGCATCACGTACAGTCTTATGTAACGTCCCCGTAATCCCAACATCAACTCGCCTTTTCCCCTTTGTGGTGGACTGTGCAGCGGAGGACGGGTGGGCTGGTGGTGGGGATGTGGGGGTGGTTGCGGTCTGTGGCCAGACATCAAGTGATGGACGCCGAGGGCATTGTGGGAAACCTTGACTGTGACGTCTGCTCTGGCACAGAGGGAACTACCTCCCTCTCAGAAGACCAGTTGCTGGGTGTTGGGTAAGAAGCAGGTCTGGCGACAAGAATGCAGTCGCTGAATGTGAAGATGAGCCAGCAGCCTTGGACTGTGGCCAAAACAACCAACAGACGGCGCTAATAGCATCGGAGGATGCACAGGAGGGTCAAAGACACACGCATGCACACGTTCGCACACACACAAGCACGCACGCGCACACACAGAGCCCAGGAGGAGGAGGAAACAGACCCTCCCCTCAAAATTTACTGCCAATGAAGCGCTTCGGTCTATCAAGTGTCTATCTAGAGGCTAGGTAGGAAGCTTGGGTGCATAAAAGCTTGAGATACCTTTATGACAAGACATTCATCGGCCGTCAACTTGCTGTTGACTCAGTTGTGTGATGTTGTTGCTAGTGCTGGTGGGGTTGCTGGTGTAGTAACGGCTGGACGTTGTCACAAGTGTAGTCTTGTGGACATATGTGCAACAATAGTTTAGTAGATTTGTAACAGTAGCTAGTAGTTTTGTAGATGACCTGTGACCCTATCTTGTATACAAGGCGTTGGTAGCCGTCACGCTGGGCGTGTAACAAGGGTCAGCAGGACCTGGAGGACGATGGCCTGGCAGCTGTAAGAGTAACACACAGTAACACACAGTAACACACAGGTGACATGTTGGCAAACGTCTGTCAACACTAGCTCGGCCTTTCTGTCCCTGCACTCAGGTGTACCTCAAGTTCAGCGAGCTCGACAAACTCAACCGACAGCTGCAGCAGCTTGAGAATCACGTGACCGTCATCCAGAAGTATGTTCGTGGCTTTCAAGCCCGGCGATGCTACCGGAAGTTACGTCAGTTGCGGCGGGAAGAGGTTGAGGCCAAAAGGAAGCTGTTTGACGACCTGCCGCTGGAGACGCTGAAAGCCCGCAACGACGACCACAGCATGGACGACAACCTCAACGACAAGTTCAAGCTGGTGTACACCAAGGACGACAAACACCCCGAGGTAAGTCCCGAGGCGGACAACTCTGCTGTGTTCCTTCTGCTCTAGAGTTGTCTTCCCTGCACACATTTCTCTTCCTACTCGCTCCACCCTCCGTAGTAGTGGAGTTTTGTAGACAAAGTGTGTTTTGTATATGACTGTGAGATGGAAGTGTTCTGTCTGTGACTGTGAGATGGAAGTGTGTTTTGTATATGACTGTGAGATGGAAGTGTTCTGTCTGTGACTGTGAGATGGAAGTGTTCTGTCTGTGACTGTGAGATGAAAGTGTGTTTTGTATATGACTGTGAGATGGAAGTGTTCTATCTGTGACTGTGAGATGGAAGTGTTCTGTCTGTAACTGTGAGATGGAAGTGTTCTGTCTGTGACTGTGAGATGGAAGTGTTCTGTCTGTGACTGTGAGATGAAAGCTTGTCGACCAGCCGAGGAGCAGGTGAGAAACATTGTGTACAAAGTACGAGGTGCTATCAGTCAAAGTGATAAATAAGTCGTTTTAAAATTGAAATGTGTACCTGTCTGCCTGTTTGTATGTCTGCCTGCCTGTCTGTTTGTCTGTCTGTCTGTCTGTCTGTCTGTCTGTCTGTCTATTGGAAGGCTAGCGGTGTGGCGCGCCAGGTTTATACTGTGTGTGTGTTACAAGTGCCGTGTGACTTGATTCTAACACCTGTAAGTCCTCAGTGGTGTGACTACTGTCAGTGTGACATTAGTTGTGAGTGACAGGTACGATGAGTGTAACACGTGCGGTGATTGTAACAGGAATTCTAAGTGTAATGAGTATTCCCAGTGTATGTAACACGAGACTTCAAACCTGTCCGGCACCACGTGTCTGTGACGAACGAAAAGCTGCTGACCAGTCAGTGTCAGTGTCAGTGT
Organism: Pomacea maculata; assembly: GCA_004794325.1. NCBI lineage: Eukaryota > Metazoa > Mollusca > Gastropoda > Architaenioglossa > Ampullariidae > Pomacea > Pomacea maculata. The sequence goes on along the minus strand of SRHC01003413.1, from coordinate 481,154 downwards.
CAGTGTCAGTGTCAGTCCTCGGATTGTGACAAACATTGAGAGTCAGCTGGTGTTGTCAGCCGGCCTCTCAGTCTCTAACACTAGAGTGACTCAACCTATCTAATCGCCAAAGCACTAGGGGTCCTTAGTGTCCAGCACTAGGACTGACCAGTGTCAACACTAGGACTGACCAGCGTCAACACTAGGACTGACCAGTGTCAGCACTAGGACTGACCAGTGTCAACACTAGGACTGACCAGTGTCAGCACTAGGACTGACCAGCGTCAACACTAGGACTGACCAGCGTCAACACTAGGACTGACCAGTGTCAGCACTAGGACTGACCAGCGTCAACACTAGGACTGACCAGCGTCAACACTAGGACTGACCAGTGTCAACACTAGGACTGACCAGTGTCCAGCACTAGGACTGACCAGTGTCAACACTAGGACTGACCAGTGTCAACACTAGGACTGACCAGTGTCAACACTAGGACTGACCAGCGTCAACACTAGGACTGACCAGTGTCAACACTAGGACTGACCAGCGTCAACACTAGGACTGACCAGTGTCAACACTAGGACTGACCAGTGTCCAGCACTAGGACTGACCAGTGTCCAATACTTGGACTGTCACTCTAAAGTGATGTCAGTGGCTTGGAGTCAGCGCGAGACAAGTGATGCCACAGTCTTTAAAAATAAAAACCGAGCTGAAACGATCCGAGGCAACTGAGGTCCGAGTTGAAGATACCTTTCTCTAATCGCCGACACAAGCGACACAGTCCTGTCTCCCCACCCACCTACTCCCCGCGTCTGTCACGTGGAAGGGCTCCAGCAGTTTGTTTCCCCGGGCAACACAAGGTACTTCCCATGAAACACTTCCATCCCCTTGAGTAAAAGAATACAAAATAAAAAGATACATCGATGTACCTTCCACTGTCGCAGTGGTGAACACAGAATTGAGAGGGAGGGGAGAGAATCAAGAAGGTTTATTGGCTGCGCATGCGTATTGTTTAGTGTGAGGTGTAACGTGATGCGATGCTGGTCATCGCCTGTCGTCTACCGCTCGTCCTCACAGCGCCTTCCACAGCCGCTGGGTCCGTGTTTGACATCGCGGCGTATGTTCCGCTCAGACAGAGTCCAGGATTATCCCCCCTTGCAACAACGCGAGATCGGCGAGGACCAATATTGGTTGTCAAATACGCAACTCCGCCGCCGTCCTGGGTACGAGTGGAGGTGGGGTGGGCTGGGGGTGTGCAGAGAGGCCAGGGGAGGTGTATGATGGAGGGTGGGGGTGTGTGGGTCGAGAAATGGCCAGCAGGCCTTACGATTGGACGAATGGGTCTGTGATCCGCCGTCTGCGGGACGCCAAATACAACAAGAATGTTTCAACTCCCTGGTAACTTCCTCTTGCGCATGCGTCGTGCAGAGGTTGAGCGTAGAAAGGCCGCGTCCTGTCCGGAGGGGGGGAGGGGTTTAGTGGGCGTCTGATGATGGCGGCAGCTCTCTGTCTTACGTAATGTTTGGCTTGATGCCGCTCGCCGGGCCGCCAGCCACATCTCAGGCTCTCGCACCTTATCTGTGGGTCATCGTCAGCAGCTCACGCTGGTCATCGCTCCTGACCCTCTCCGGCGTCTGTCGCCAGTCTCGTCTTCCTCCGCCTCGACCAAAGCCCTCGCCAGAAGCCATGTTGTGACCTGTGGCCGGAGACTTGGTTGAGCGACACACAAGATCAGACGGAACGGAGGACAAGAGAGTCTTCCTCCTTCACCACCTGCACGGCGCTTACCTGTCCGCCCGTGTGCAAGCCACCCCAGGTAACGGGAAAGCTGTGAACTCTCACGACTGTATTTTCCTAAACGATGGAGGAAGTCTGCACTTCATTCCTTTTGTGAAGGGTATATAGCAGACAAGCTTTGATTTTGACTGTCACTGGTCGTGTACGGCCCACTGATTTTAATTTAGTTTTAATGAACCTGTGCCTTTTGTGCCTGCCGATAGCACTTCACACAGAATGGTGCTGTCAAATGCCGTAAACTGACAATGAAAATGAAAGCAGAGCTCAGCCGAGTCAGGGGCAGAGGTCAGAAAGTTTAAGGAGACTAAAAAAAAAAAAAAAAAAAACAAAACCAGAAAAAACAAGTACGACTAAAGTTTGGCGATGAAACCTTTGTCTGTCCAAGGACAGATTTTTAGCAACTTCCGGCTCACTCTGGTCCTTTAATAACTGCTGATGATATTTTGTAGCTTTGACTGTTTCTGTTCTCTTGGCTCTCGCCTTGAAACTTGGTGAAAGATGACCACTGATGAAAAATGATAACTGAAAAAAAGGTGTTGCGCCGTTAATGTATCTTTTTGCTATGTTTTTTTCCTTTTTTTTTGCTATTTTACGGGCACGATTTACTCAAAAACAAAATAGTTCATATCTAATGTCTAAAGTGCTTAAACTGAATTAAAATACTCTATACTTTCATCATCAGAAATCACAGCCAGTCATACCTAAACAAAAGTAAACAATTTCTGATTATCTTAGATTAATAATAATTAAAAAAAACTGAAACTTGCTGGCCTTTGTAGGAATGTAAGAGATATTTCCAGACAGTATTTTTGAATGCATTCACATGAAACAAACACATTAACAAGTTTAAAACGTTTTTGCTCTGACTATTCTATAAACAGTTTAGTTCTATGTATTTTAACTAGTGTGCTATATTTAGTGTTGTTTATGAAAAGTGTGCTATATTTAGTGTTGTATGCGACAAGATCAGGCAGGTTTTCGGCAGGGTAAATGAAGCACAGACCTTATCGCTACACTAAGAAATGTTATTGAACAGTCCATCGAATGACAGTAGCCACTCTACATGAACTTTGTGGATTTTGAGAAGGCTTTTGACTCCGTAGACAGGGAAACCATCTGGAAGTTGATGCAGCAATACGGATTTCCACCAAAGTTCATTGCCATCATCCAGCAGTTGTGAGAACTCGACATGCCGGGTGATACACAAGGGAAAGCTGACTGACCGCAGTGAGGACTGGAGTGAGGCAAGGTTGTCTGCTCTCACCGACAATCTTCCTGATCGTCATAGACTGGATCATGAGAAGAACAACCTCGAACAGCGACACGGGCATTCAGTGGACCTTCGCCAGGCAACTTAAGGATGTCGACTTTGCGGATGACAGCAGCCTGTTGTCCACAAACAGCAACATGAACAGACAAAGCTCACTCTGCTCGTACAAGAAGCAGCAAGGACTGGCCTGACCATCAACATCAATAAGACGGGGTACTGAGGGTCAACAACAAGCAAGAAGCCCCACTACAACTAGATGGGGAATGTATTATAGAGTCTGACTGTTTCACCTACCTTGGAAGCATAGTCAGCAAAGATGAAGGTACAGATGACGATGTAAGAAGCCGAATAAATAAAGTCAGGCTTGCATTCTACACCATGAGACCTATCTGGAACTCCAAAGCATAATCTCGGCACGCCAAGACATCAAGAGGTGGAAGTGGGGCTGAATCGGTCACACCTTGCAAAAGCCAGCCGACAATCTAACGAGACAAGCTCTGGGCTGGAACCCACAGGGGAGGCGCAAGGTTGGGAGACCCAGACAGACATGGAGGAGATCGGTCCACAGCTGGCATGATATGGTCCTAACTGGAATGGGACGCCCTGAACCGGGTCCGATGGCGGGGTGCGGTTGAGGCTGGGGGTAAAAAAGAAGAAGACTAGTCCGCTATATTTAGTGTTGTTTGCGATTATTGTGTATCTTTGTATGTTGAAGCCGCGAGGAGGAGTCTTAATGGAGGGCGTGAGGCTTACATCCCCTCAAACCTAGTTACGAATCAAGTTACAACTTCAGCAAAAATGTTTGGTGGGATTCTTCATCAAGATGAAACCCTTTAAACTACAACTTTTGTCAATGTTTGCTTGACAACCAACTGACCGTTGATTGACTTTGTTTATCCATGACAACTGTGGTGTACAATGTGGGATGTAGTGTGTAGCTCAGTCAGCCTGTGGTTGTGTATGAAGCTGTAGTAGTGTGACACCTGTAGCTCACTTTGTGTGACGTGTGCAGATCGTCAAGAACCTTCACCGCCCCAAGTCTCCACTAGTCAGTGCCCTGGAGGGCGAGAACAATGCCGGTCACGTGCCTGCCATGAGCGTCACAGGAGAGAGGTGAGGGCCTGTGAGTGATAAGGGCGTGTGAGGGGTGAGGGCCTGGGAGGTTTCCTCCTGAATTATCTCCCCTACTGAGGGATGTTGTAGAACCCTGGGGCAGCTTGTTATAATATCATGACACAACACCATGTAACAGAACCCTGGTGCATTTTCTGGTAACACACCCAGACTCCTGTCAGGAGACCGAGCGTTGACAGGGTTCTCACTGGGTCCTCCTAGATAGAGGGGCGGGGGAAGAGAACAAGAGGATCAGGGTATTGCACCCTGTCGAAGGTCTCTTTGCAAGGACTGTTTCTATTGGTTACCCTGCAGGTACGGGGGCAGCGACGGCACACGCTCTTTGCCCAGCGACGATGACCATCGCCCCCAGAGGCGGAGGAAGAAGAGACAGAGACGTCCATCACAGAAATCTACTACAACTACGTCAGAGTCCACCGCCACCACCAACGTCACCAACCTGTCGGGCCAACCCATCATGGCGGATAACAAGTCAGTGGCAGCTTGTAGTTAATTTTTATCTTAACCTTTTAGTTTCTAGCGTTTTCTGTTAATTTATTTCTTTGTTGTGTTTGAATTCTGTGCCTCGACATTATGAGGTGAAATGTAGTCGAGGATGTAAACACAAACAAGCAGTTTCATTGCTGTCTTAGGTTCGTCCATTTCCAAGCTTAGGTTCATCCTGTCATAGTACTTGCCATGTCCATGGTGTCTGAGGTCATCATTCGACCATTTCCCCCAGTGTATGACTTTAGTGATTGTGTCACACTACCTTTGTAGCCATGCACTAAATGTCCTTTAGCCAGGTTCGTACAAGCTAAAGCTAATCCCCTTTGTAGCACAATAAAGCTCCCCTACTGTCTGTGGCCGCCACATTTATCAGGCAAGAGAAAGGCCACCTCACTCTTCATGTGATTAGAAATGTGACAGAGGAAGGGTAGGCTACACCTTGAACTAGTCTGGTGTAGACACGGTGTACCTCTTGCTATTACAATAAAACATGGTGTACACTGACAGTTACAACAAGACAGACAACAGTTCAGTGTCACAACGACTACAAGCACAACACATCAAGTACAAACATCGGTATAGTAGAGCATAGCAGTGTTGTCAACAACAAACAACTCTGTTGTTTAGATAAATGCTGCGAGTGGGCAAGTGCTGCTGATTGGTGTCACGTGACAGAAGCAGTGGTTTACTGGATATAAGTCGTAAAAACTGATCTGTAAACATGGCTGGGAGGCTGCCGGCCGACCAACACATTGCCATTTCCGTTATGATAGTCATCTGTCTGATGGAAGCGTGACGGGGGTGATGTAGTGATGAGGGTGACGGCGTGAGGAGGTGACGGGGTCACAAGTTGATAAGGTGACGGGGTAAAAAGGTGACGGGGTGACAAGGGGACAGGGTGAGGCGGTGACGGGGTGACAAGGGGATGAAGTGACGGGGTGACAAGATGACGGGGTGAGGCCGTGACGAGGTGACGGGGTGACAAGGGGATGAAGTGACGGGGTGACAAGGTGGTAAGGTGACGATGTGACGGGGTCACAAGATGATACGATGACGGGTTGATGAGGTGATGCCGCCAACGTTACAGGCGTGATGATGGCGAGGTGTCCGATGTGGTGAAGGTGGTGAGGGTGGTGAGGGTGGCCTCCATGACTCGCCATCCGTAAACTCCTGGTGTGACATCCGTAAACCTCCTTTTGTCCTGCAGCGTGTGCAGTGCAGTCCATGATGTAGAAACTCTGGTGTAACCTGTGTTTGTGCGCTCACCTCCACGATCCAGTCCACACCTCCTCTCCTTGAAGGCACTTTGTCAACTTCACCCTTCTACTTACACTGAAGAAACGTCACACGTGTGACACACTAGGAGAAACGGTCACAAAATGTCCAATTCTCTGTTTGTCTGTAGCACACACATGCAACTTACAATTGCGAACAACCGGTCCACCCAGGCAGAAGCCAGTGAAGGAATAATTACCTGTCAGAGTTGTTTGAGACAGGTGAATAAATACCGCGGCCATCTTAGACAAAACGCGACATTTGACACCTGTTACAGGTGACTTGGATCAGGCCGGCAGGTGACGTGCTGCACGTGCCGCTGTGCGCACACGACCCTCACACAGTAACTCATCCCCACCCCACTAAGTACTCCTCCCACAGGGAGATGATGGCACCCTTTATCTTGTGGCCAGTCAAGTCGACAGAGAAGCTAGCCATCAGCATCTTCATCAACTGCTTGAGCACTGAGCAGCTTGCAAGTCTCGCTTCTCTCTGTGGACATCGTGACTGACCATTCCTGGACACTGACTTGCTTCCCTCTCTGCAAAACCTACAGACATTTCTACGAGCTTCTTGATGCCACTAGGAGAAGAAGAAGAAGATGATGATGATGATGATGATGATGATGATGATGATGATGATGATGATGATGATGAAGTGGACAGGAAAGGACCAACGCGTTCAGAAGATGGAGGGTAGGTGATGAAGTCGGAAAGATGGAGGTTGAAAAGGTAGATGGTGAAGCTATGGGAGGAGGGGATTGGTGGAGGAGAGAGCGAGGAGCGAATCCCCGGTGATTAAAAAGATGGCGGACAGGGATCTAGACCACGGACCACGCGAACTCTCGCGACATTTGGCACCTACGTCAGCGCGCGCTTGTCTGTGTTGGCACACACACTCTATAATGATAGAGAGAAGGAGAAAGCCTGTCTCTGGGCGACTCACCCACCCCGTGTGGACCTATGCGGGTTGTTAAAGTCTTGTGATAGTTTACCTGTCCATCTCTCTGTATTTTCCTGTTTGTGATCCTATGTAACAGACAACCATGCAGGTGTGTATCATGTTTATATCTTCAAAATTGAAAATCATTAGACCGACATGTCACACGGGAGATGTCACCCGGATAAACACCCTCATCAAATTAACCCGCCCTTCCTGGTGCTATGCGAGAGGGGAGGTGTCTGCTGACACTATGGCTCCATCAGACTTGTAGGATGGTGACGACAGGTGTGCTGAGAGGCTGTAGTAATCTCTGGTCACTACCTGCATTTCATATCGAGGCTGTAAGCACCTTACAGGTCAGCCATAAGTCTGCCCACCACAATGTGTGCACCCGCAAACGGCTTCTAAAGATGGTGGCCATGTAGTTACTGAAGAGCTTTCGTGTTGAGTAGACTGCACTGAGTTATCGGCTTGATGGGCCTGTCATTCACAGTCTTCATCGTCAACATTACTGCAGTTATCAGCTCCATCGTCAAGAGCAGCCCACACCTGGGTGACGAGGGTGCTTAGCCCTGTAAGGCGATACATACAGGGTCTCAGCCTGGTGCCAAGGACCCGCCTGTTTGGTCGCCGCACTTGTCGCACACGTCGTCCGTTGTGTGCACAGACACTAATGAAGTGGGGTATGATGTGTGCACACATACTCACCACACATACTCACCACACATACCACATATACTCACCGCACATACTCACCACACATACCACACATACTCACCCCACATACCACACATACTCATCACACATACTCACCACACATACTACCACACATACTCACCACACATACTCACCACACATACTCACCACACATACTCACCACACATACTCATCACACATACTCACCACACATACTCATCACACATACTCACCACACATACTACCACACATACCACATATACTCACCACCCATACCACACATACTCACCACACATACTCACCGCACATACTCATCACACATACTCACCACCCATACCACACATACTCACCGCACATACTCACCAGACGTACTCACCACCCATACCACACATACTCACCTCACATACTCTCCACACATACTCATCACACATACCACACACACTCACCACACATACTCATCACACATACTCACCACATATACTCATCACACATACTCACCACACATACTCACCACACATACTCACCACACATACTCACCACACATACTCACCACACATACTCACCACACATACTCACCACACATACTCACCACACATACTCATCACACATACTCATCGCGCCAGCACCAAATCCACGCCAGTGACATGTCGCAGGCTGGAAGACATTGATAAAAGTCAACAAACTAAACTTTCTTTTGTTAGTAGTCGACACTTGGTAGAGTTGTTGTAGTCGTGTTGACTCATACCCTTAATACACTGCAACAGTAGCACGCGCAGGACAGGAAGCAGCCTCCAGCTTTGTGTACATCAGCAAAAATAGTCTTTGACAAGTTCCACGTCCTTTCTCACTAGAAACATAAACATATAGATGGCGCTAAGGGGCGTGAAGGAAGTAGAGAGTGGCACAACGTGTCCAGGGCGGAGATGGCGATAGGCGGTGTCAGCAACATGAAAGATGGTATAAACGCCAGAAATGAGTTGAAATAAGTACAAAGACTGAATTAAAATAAAGTTTCACACTCCAAAACCAACAACCTCAGTCAGCAAGCACAGGTAAGTATCGCAGCCATCGCACTTCTTATTTCAGAATTGTCAAAGGCAACAGAAATGGGGATTCATTTGCAAGGGTTAAGCTATCCTGCTGTGGCTGATTATCGCCCTTGCCTGTTGCTGGTGTCGTACAGAGGGCGCTGCGTGTTTGCCTCGTGTCCTCATCCTCCTGCGAGTTTCATTGTACAGACATCGCTCTCTAGCCCAGCACATACTGTCAGGGGGGATATAGGGGGATGATGTGTAGACATCGCTCTCTAGATGTGTAGGTGAATGAAGTGCAAGAGGCACAAGTTCAGACGAATGTCACTGAGAACACAAGATGGCGGAGAAGACCCTCTCACTCGGCCATTAGACAGCAGCTGGTCTCTTTTATATGACGTCATTTTGTGCTCAAAGTGACGTGGAACTAATGACGCACACGCTGCGTCAGACACATGACGACAGACACAAGACACCATTGTACACGTGACAGTACGAGACCAACCACAACTCACTACACAGGGTCAGAGGGTGAAAGAAGCTCTGACACCCTCTTCTTGTTCTTCCTTTCTTTCTCCTCTCTCTCTCTCAAACCGCTGCACCGACAAGGACATATGCACTCTTTAGTGCTTTTTGTAGGTTGTGTCTACACTCACCCGGACTATGTCTACCCATGAAACTGTTTACACAAACAAGTCCTGTACACACCTACCCTAACATGTATGTACACACAATCCTAGCACACTTCTGTTTACACCGACACACACACCAGTTACACATGCGTGTGTGTGTGTGTGTAAAGCGCATGAAGTACAGGCACAGTGCAGGTGACTGCACAAAGAAACTTGACAGTTTGCCTGCCGACGTCACGTCTGTTGATGCAGCCTCCTGTCAAGATGTTGACAAAGGGCGGTAACTGAATTACTCTGGGATCGTTTGACCACACTACAGAGTTCTCCTGAGCATCTCTACCCTAAAACTTGTATACACGTCTAGCCAGTATACTAGTTATGACAATCTAGATACGTAGCTAGTCATGACACGCCTACACACGTAGCTAGTCATGACACATCTAGCCACGTAGCTAGTCATGACACACCTACACACGTAGCTAGTCACGACACATCTAGCCACGTAGCTAGTCATGACACACCTACACACGTCTAGCCAGTATACTGGTTATGACACATCTAGCCATACAACTGGTTATGACACATCTAGCCACGTAGCTAGTCACGACACACCTACACACGTAGCTAGTCACGACACATCTAGCCACGTAGCTAGTCATGACACACCTACACACGTAGCTAGTCATGACACATCTAGCTACGTAGCTAGTCATGACACACCTACACACGTAGCTAGTCACGACACATCTAGCCACGTAGCTAGTCACGACACATCTAGCCACGTAGCTAGTCATGACACACCTACACACGTCTAGCCAGTATACTGGTTATGACACATCTAGCAATACAACTGGTTATGACACATCTAGCCACGTAGCTAGTCACGACACACCTACACACGTAGCTAGTCACGACACATCTAGCTACGTAGCTAGTCATGACACACCTACACACGTAGCTAGTCACGACACATCTAGCCACGTAGCTAGTCATGACACACCTACACACGTCTAGCCAGTATACTGGTTATGACACATCTAGCCATACAACTGGTTATGACACATCTAGCCACGTAGCTAGTCATGACACATCTAGCCACGTAGCTAGTCACGACACACCTACACACGTAGCTAGTCATGACACATCTAGCCACGTAGCTAGTCATGACACACCTACACACGTAGCTAGTCACGACACATCTAGCCACACAACTGGTCATGACACATCTAGCCACACAGCTGGTTATAACGTACCTAGCCAGTCACGTGAGGTTGTCTACCCGTCCACACAACGAAGGTAGTTCTAGCGCTGCTAGCCCCATAATCTCACGTGGTTAGCACGTGACTAGAGTGCGCACTGTAGTCTCTACTGACTTGGCTACAGTGTGTGCCTGTACTGTACCACAGACCACAGGACATACTTACTGTCCACACCTGTCAAAATTAGCTTGACCCTACTGTATGCTAGTACAGGTCGTTCACCTGTCTGTAATACCAGGTGTCATCGACTTATGGCATCCCAACCCTGCCATGTTTTCACCCCTTTAAAAAATTCCAAAAAACTGTAGGATTTATATACAAACCTTTTATTGACAAACATGATCCTAGTTATCCCTGAGTGAGGTGTAATTACTTACTTGATTATACCAATTACTTTGGCGTAAAGACTCGTCAGTTTAAATCATCTGCTTTCCTTTCTTCCTTTCATTTTTTGTTAAGGTTGGGAGCTTCCGTGAAACTTTGCTATGATATTTTGCTATAGTACCTTGGTGTGACACCTTGCTGTAGTACCTTGGTGTGACACCTTGCTGTAGTACCTTGCTATGACACCTTGCTGTAGTACCTTGCTATGACACATTGCTATAGTACCTTGGTGTGACACCTTGCTGTAGTACCTTGGTGTGACACCTTGCTGTAGTACCTTGGTGTGACACCTTGCTATAGTACCTTGGTGTGACACCTTGCTGTAGTACCTTGGTGTGACACCTTGCTGTAGTACCTTGGTGTGACACCTTGCTGTGACACCTTGCTATAGTACCTTGGTGTGACACCTTGCTATAGTACCTTGGTGTGACACCTTGCTGTAGTACCTTGGTGTGACACCTTGCTGTAGTACCTTGGTGTGACACCTTGCTATAGTACCTTGGTGTGACACCTTGCTGTGACACCTTGCTATAGTACCTTGGTGTGACACCTTGCTGTAACACCTTGCTGTAGTACCTTGGTGTGACACCTTGCTGTGACACCTTGCTGTAGTACCTTGCTGTGACACCTTGCTGTGACACCTTGCTGTAGTGCCTTGGTGTGACACCTTGCTGACACTTTGATACGATGACTGTGTCTGACCTGTGTTTCCTGTGACCCTGACCAGCTTCCAGCCGTGGGATGTCTTCAAGACCGTGTCGAGGAAGAGCGAGACGATATACGAGGCGACGACCAACTGGTTTGAGGTGGCCGCCAAGACCCTCAAGCTTTTCTTCTTCCTTCTTCTCTTCCTCCTCGTCCTCGTTTCCGCCGTGGTCAGCAAGGCATCACTTCTACTCATGACCAACGCCATCGGAAACGCCGATCTGGTGAGGGTCTTGTCCACCTTGTCCCGTGAGGCTCGTCCGGTCCTCTGTCCACGACAGCGTGACCACGTGATAATGTAGTAGACATGTTTTAGACTATAGACTTTATGAGTGTAGGTCATAGTCCTCACTGAAGACGGTGAGTATAGAAACGTAGAAAACATTTACATAGATGTGAATAGTCAACGCAGTCATACTGTAAGTAATCAAGCTGCTCGGTCATTCAACTTTGACAATTATACACCTTTTGGTGAGACTTACAGGTGTCTAGCGATACCTATTGTAACCCACATCAGCACACATACATGTATCAGGTCAGATCCAGATAATTTTACATATATACACAAAATATCTTACAAAATATATATTACTTACTACATGCAAGCGTGTGACAATGAATTAAACTAGTTAAACATCTTGTTATTGTCATAACACAAACTTGTACAATTAGCGATGGAGTCTGTCACATTCAGTGACCTAGTCTAGTGTATTGTGATGATGTAGTAGATGCCGGCAGTGGCTGACGTGGCGATGACGACCTGCATGAAGGATGATTACTAATGTAAAGGTCAAAGGACACTTGTTATTACATCTGATACAACAGTTTTGAGACGTGCATGTCTGTTCCAGGGTAATGAAAACAGAGACAGGTGGGTTTACCTGTTGATTGGCGTGGTTTGTGTACCCTACCTCGTCACCTTCTTCGAGAGCTTGTTTCGCGCCCTCTTCGGCAACTTTCCGCGCCCCTCCCTGGGCAACATGGCGTGGGTGAGTGCATGCAGGTGTCGCTGGCTTTCATAACAACGTGCAGCCATCTTTTTATGCCTGAGTGCAAACACGCGCACCTGTCACGTGAGAGGCGGCTGATTACAATAAGTCAACACACGCCGCCGGTCTGCTGGAGACACTGCAATGTAGCAACGTGTACTGCTGACACATGTAGCAACGTGTACTGCTGACACATGTAGCAACGTGTACTGCTGACACATGTAGCAACGTGTACAGCTGACACATGTAGCAACGTGTACTGCCGACACATGTAGCAACGTGTACTGCTGACACATGTAGCAACGTGTACAGCTGACACATGTAGCAACGTGTACTGCTGACACATGTAGCAACGTGCACTGCTGACACATGTAGCAACGTGTACTGCCGACACATGTAGCAACATGTACTGCCGACACATGTAGCACCGTGTACTGCTGACACATGTAGCAACGTGCACTGCTGACACGAGAGTAGGAACGTGTACTGCTGACACGTGTAACAACGTGTACTGCTGACACATGTAGCAACATGTACTGCCGACACATGTAGCACCGTGTACTGCTGACACGAGAGAAAGGGTGATAACTCGGTCATTACACTAATTACGGTCCTTGTTGAGATAAAGAGATTGCAGGATCTTTAGTGCTTTTTAGGTAGATGTATGTATAGTTAGTGCTAGTTAGGTATATTTGTGTATATTTAGTGTGTAGATTTAGTGCTATTTAGGTATGTTTCATATATCTAGCCCTATATTCAGTGTATGAAGGGAAAAGGCAGTAAGTAGCAGCAGTCGTATTGTCATTAGTGTGGTGACCGTCACACCAGGACACGTGACCTTTTGTGTGGTGTACCGGTCCTTGTAGAGACCAGAGCAGGATGCAGGTAGAAGACCACGTGTTACAAAGTGCAGGTGTCCTGCTGGTGTGTGGGCAGATCCTGCTGGTGGAGACGATCCACTCCTTCGGCTTGTGTCTGCTGCTGTTCCGCGTGCTGCCGTGTCTGGACACGGTCCGCTGCCTGCTGCTGATGAACGCGCTGTGCTCGGTGCCGGCGGCGCTGCGTCTGCTGGCCACCAAGCGGTCGGAGGAGCCGCGACGCAAGGTGACGACCATCATCCTGGACGTGCTGGCCGTCCTCATGCAGCTCTCCGCCTACGTCGTCGTCCTCGTCTCCATGAAGTCCGAGTGCGTGCAGGTCAACAAGGACACCACCGACGACAGCCAGGCCGCCGCCAGAGGTAAGCGAGAAGCACACCTGTCTCGTTTACCTGTCTCATCTAACTCTCTCCTTTACCTGTCTCATCTCTCTCCTTTACCTGTCTCATCTAACTCTCTCGTTTACCTGTCTCATCTAACTCTCTCACTTACCTGACAGCGAGCGCGCAGAAAACTTTCGTGCAACGAATATGCGTTAGTCTAGCTGCTGGAGTGATGAGGGTTAGATGTAACACCAGGCACTGGAACTATTTCACGTAATTGCCAGGAACATTGGTTACGTGACGTAACATTGGGAACAATGGTGTTAGAGTGGAATGGTAGAAGTGTTAGAGTGGGATGTTAGAGTGGACTGGTAGAGTAGAATGGTAGAAGGAAGTGTTCCAGTGGACGTTACATCCGCGCTTTTCTGGCGGCAGCGTTTTGAAGTAGGGCGCCTTCGTCCCTCGCTACTTCTCCTTTCTCAACTCTGTCAGTCAAATTGGGAAAGTATGTTGTGCCATGTGGGTATCGAACCAGCTACTGTGTGTGATTTCGAAAACCATCACCCTCAGCCATCGCTTGTTGACTTTTCTTTGTTGACCCTCACCCTTGACCCTTACCGTGCAGGAACAAGCAGCGGCCTGATATCAGGGTCCGGGTCGGCGTGGAGCAACACGTACTCGCTGTCCGACATGTCGTGGGAGATCCCACTGGCACTGCTGCTCATCTCCACCAACTGGTGGGAGAACTTCTGCGACAAGGACGTGCGTGTGGGCTGCGTGTACATCCCCGTCAAGAACTACAAGGACGCTCTGCACCGCGTGCGCACCAAGGCCTACATCTTGGCCTCGCTCTGGAAGATCGGCCTGACCTTTGGCTTCGCTTTCCTGCTGGTGCCTCAGCTGTCCATGGCCAACGTGGCCTTCAAGGACTTGCTGGTGACGCCTGCCGAGTACACCTTCTACAACGGCAGCCTTCTCAATGCCGAGGTTGTCATGACAACGAGGATGTCCATGGACACAACGGAGCCGCCCATCCTGCCGGACATCGTCCACGTCATTCGCAGTCCCATCCTGGCCAGCGAGGACCGCTTCATGCGCGTGCACACGCAGAACTGCTCGGTGGCCAACCTCAGTCTCGACGGCCTGCTCAACACCACAGTCTGCACCACCAGCTACACCTACAACTGGCGCCAGTACATCACCTACTTGCCGCTTGTTCTACAGGTCGCTCCTTCACTCCTCTCCCTCCCTTGCTTCTTCCCCTCTGTCCTTCCCTCTCTCTACATTTCCTTCTGTCTTTGTGCCTGCCTTCAGGTGGCATGCTTACATCACATATACACACCATGTAGATGCATCGTTAATATGTATACATCCCATATCTACACCATGAGAAGCATCGTGTGTATATATACACATATACACCATGTAGATACACCGTGTATCTACACATGTAGATACACATATAGACACCATGTAGACACATCATGAGAAGCATCGTGTACATATGTGTGCGTGAGTTGTGTCTACACGTGTGTAGATGACCGCGTGTACTGCGCTTGTATCCGGTGATGTTCTCTACTGTATGTGTGTCAATGTGTCACCGTGTCAATGTGTCACCACTGTAACTCACCTGTACAGGTGGTGTCGTCAGGCCTGTGCTACTACTTTGCACGGTTGGCTTGCAAGCTGTGTATGCAGCGCTTCTCCTTCGCCGTGCCGCTGTCGCTTGCCACACCTGTGTCCGTGGCCGCCATGATTACACTGTGCTACGTGTCTCCTACATCTACACAGGTAGGCATCTACACAGGTAGATACAAGCAACTCGTCTCTTTAATAAACTCATGTATAACACTAGTTCACAGTTTTAGTGCAGGTATACATATAATAAACACGTGTGCACAGATAGACACTACCGTACATATTACTGAGTGATGACACACCTAATGATGACATCTATTAATATTTGTAGGGGCTGTAAACTAAACAACGACTAATGGACAGATGTGCGAATGCTTGAGTGACATAAATAAATAAATAGTAAACAAATAACTAACCTGTGTCAGGGAAAGTGTTAGGGAGGGTCACGAGGGTGTGTCATCGTCAGGTCTGTACATCAGGGTACTGACTACTAAGAACACAAGTGGGACGTAGAATTTATTGGGTTCTGTCTACCTGTGTGGGGCAGATTATCCCAGGGTTCCTGACCTGGGCGTGTACAGGTGAGGGCAAGGACCGCCAGTGGTTCATCTGGCACCTGGGGCTGGGATTCGGCCTGTGGTGGGCCTCCCAGCTGTGGATCACCAGGTACATTTGGACACCCAAGTCCCCTCGCCTGGCCTTCACTGAGCGGTGAGTTCTGCTGAGCGACAGCTCTCCACCTCAATGTCACGTCATACAGTTTGTCACAGACCGCCACTCCACCTCAGTGTCACGTCACACAGTTTGTCACAGACTCAATGTCATGCCATGTCACGTCATTCTGTGTTTATCATAGAGCTCACCTCATTATGTCTCAGTACACAGTTGTGTCAGATGGTTTATGTCTGTGACATCTGGTAGAGGGAAGAATTGTGTAGAATCTCATGACACAATCTCTTGACACGTGTAAACTCCTTGGCTTGTGTCCTGTGTAATCTCGTAAAGGTAAAGGTGTCACTGCTGTGTGCCTGTCACTGACCTGTTATGTCACTGTAAGTGTTAATGACATGATGTGTCAGTCAGCATGTCAACCTGTTACATCTGTTGATGACATGTCACATCATACTGTATCCGTCACAGACCTGTCACAGTGTGCTGTTGACAGTCCCCTATATTCCATGGCTGTGTGTTGTCACGTGCTCACAATGCTGTTAGTCACCAACGTGTTCCACGTTTGTTGTTCGCCTGTTGCAAGTGTTGTTGGTGTGCGTACCACCAGCGTGTTCATGCTGCTTTCAATGTTGCCGTGGTGTAGTGTGACGTGTCACTTGACGCTGCTGTTCGTGTGTCACTAGCCTGTTCATACTACCGCACTACTGCACGGTGCTCATCGAGCAGTCGCTTCTCCTCAACCGTCGGCGCAACGACAAGGAGCGCATCCTCAAGGAGATGACCTTCAGTGACGACGCCTCCATGGACTCCACCTCCACGGACGCCATGCGCAAGCAGCGCGAGCAGATCGTGCCCAAGATCTACGTGTGCGCCACCATGTGGCACGAGACAGAGAGCGAGATGACAGAACTCCTCAAGTCGCTCTTCAGGTGGGTGTCATCACAGCCCTCGTACAGCCCTCGTACAGCCCCACACTGGGCCACGCTAATTCCACATAGCAGCTCACCGCCCTCCACACAGCCCTTCGCACTGCCCTCACCCCCTATACACAGCCCTCCACATTGCCCTCTACACTTACCTCTACACAGCCCTCTACACTTCCCTCCACACAGCCCTCTACACTGCCCTCTACACTTCCCTCTACACAGCCCTCTACACTTCCCTCTACACTGCCCTCTACACAGCCCTCTACACTGGCCTCCACACAGCCCTCCACATTGTCACGCTTGTCTGGATCAGACGCCGCTCGCTGTCCTGTCGATCTCTACTCGCTCGTCATCCTCGTGTTATGGGCGGACGAGGATTTGTGGGCAAGCTGACGAGCATGTGACGATACTAAGTTTTATGTATTGCTGGTGACAGGTCAGGGGTTAAAAGTATTGTTTGTGATGACCTGCAGTTGCACCTTGTTTGACCCTGCTGTAACCTGTTGTATCCTGCTGCAGGTTGGACATCGACCAGAGTGCTCGCAGGAACGCTCAGGACTACTTCAACGTGCAGGATCCTGATTATTACGAGTTCGAAGGTGAGTGACCATGACACCTTAATTACAGGTTTATTTCATTTTGACAGCTTGCGTCACTTCCTGTGAACTAGCTTCTACACGATCCTACCCATCATCACCTTCGAGCTTCCACTCCTCTCTATTCCCACGCAGATCTTCTCCTGACCTTCCTCTAGCATCCTGTCCTGACCTTCTCTAACCTCCTTGCCTGCTGTTGTTTTCTAACCTCCTGTCAGTTGTTGTATTTGTACTTTATTTCTCCTGTGCTCACCTCATTCCTGCACTCGCCCCTCCCCCGTATCCTCCACATGTCGAGTGTAGCCTGTCTAACTGTGACATGTATTAACAGCGCTGCCCTGCCTGTACGCTAAGCCTGATGTCTGAGTTTTCTCCATGCATGCTTTACTATACACATGTTTTCTGACTAATATTTGACACAGAGATGTAGCTGGTGTCACAAACACCAGTCACGTGTCTTAACAAGTGTCAAGAGGCTGCATTCTTGCTTTCCCTGAGCTTTCAGTAGAAGCCAGCGTGACTTTTGACCTCAAACACCTGTCCACCCTGACCATGTGACATGGCAGAAAGTCCACACATTTGAGATGTCACCGGTGGCGTAGTGCTGTCACGTACAATAGAAATGTCCGTAACGTGCTGCTGACATCATCATGAAATGTCAGCAGTGGGCAGACAACCACAGGATAACTCTCCTACACACACAGCAATATATTTCACTTATCACCAACTGCCGTTTCTGAACTAATATAAAACCTTGTGGTAGATCGTCACACACACATCGTGTAATGAAATAACTAATACATCGCACGTTACATAGTGTGATATCTAAATCATAGTACACATAGAGATATACACAGCACTATAAGCTGTAGATGTAAATAATTGCAAGCTCGCGTGAAAAATGTAAAACATTTGCACATTACATAGAGTTATATCTGAATCATCTTACTCTACATAGTGTGATATCTAAATCATCTTATTATACATAGAGCGATATCTAAATCATCTTACTCTACATAGTGTGATATCTAAATCATCTTACTATACATAGAGCGATATCTAAATCATCTTACTCTACATAGTGTGATATCTAAATCATCTTACTATACATAGTGTTACATCTAAATCATCGCGTATTACATTGCTGTAAACTAATATATCTAAATCATAGCTAAAAGCATTATATCTTAATAATCTCCTGTTACATAGTGCTATCTTAAACTATTGCACACTATATCATATTCAAATCATGACTACATATATATATATAATGTTTAAAAGCAACGCTCACTATATGTTGTGCAAAAATATTTTACGTAGAGAATTACACACTTAGTAAAATAAAATGTTATATCTAAATCATCACATATTGACCACTGTTAGAACTATTGTATCAACATCGTCACACACTACATAGTGTCACAAAGTGCTATATCTACATCATCACACACTAAATACTGTCACAAAGTGCTATATCTACATCGTCACACACTAAATACTGTCACAAAGTGCTATATCTACATCGTCACACACTACATAGTGTCACAAAGTGCTATATCAACATCGTCACACACTAAATACTGTCACAAAGTGCTATATCTACATCATCACACACTAAATAC
>SRHC01003413.1:442189-454385 GCA_004794325.1 Pomacea maculata | reverse complement strand
CAGTATGATCAAGGTGAGACATACACTACCTGCAGTATGATCTAGGTGAGACACACACTACCTGCAGTATGATCAAGGTGAGACACACACTACCTGCAGTATGATCAAGGTGAGACACACATACACACACTACCTGCAGTATGATCAAGGTAAGACACACATACACACACTACCTGCAGTATGATCTAGGTGAGATACACTACCTGCAGTATGATCTAGGTGAGATACACTACCTGCAGTATGATCCAGGTGAGAGAATACTACGTGCAGTAGTCTGACCAAATTATCTATTATATCATCAAGCAAAATATTTTCGGTAAGAAAACCATTGCTGCAGTGGAAGAAGGTAAGCGAGAGTGAAAGATGAATAATAATAACACAAAAGATGAATAATAATAACTTTATAGAGGAGAGAGAAGGGAGGGAGTGTGATGTGGAGAGTACTTGTTGGGTGAGAGGTGTGAAAATAACTTGATCATCAGCCAGATAAAATGGCGCCACGAGATAAAACAACAACAACAACAACCCGACAAGCCTGATCAAGTGCCATCGCCGTCCTTGTGGTAATGATGTGATACTGACGTGACAAGGTGGGACAAAGCTGTTGATGATGTGACACTAAAGTCACAAGGTTAGATGATACTGTTGTTGATGATGTGACAAGGTGGGATAATGCTGTGCAGGTGAGGACCGCTGGCTGTGCACGCTGCTGCTGCAGCAGGGTTACCGGGTGGAGTACTGCGCCGCGTCTGACGCCATGACTCACGCGCCCGAGCGCTTCAACGAGTTCTTTAACCAGCGACGCCGCTGGATACCCTCCACTTTGGCCAACATCATGGACCTGCTGCAGAGCTACCGCACCACCGTCAAGATCAACGACAACATCTCCTACCTGTACATGTGCTACCAGGGGCTGCTGATGATCTCCACCATCCTGGGCCCCGCTACTATCCTGCTGATGATGGCCGGCGCCTTCAACGCTGTCATGCGCATCTCGCTGTGGCAAAGCTACGTCCTGTCTATCGCCCCGGCCGCACTCTTCCTCGCCATCTGCTTCATCAGCAAAGCGGAAGTGCAGCTGACCGTCGCCGCCATCCTCAGCGCTGTGTATTCTCTGCTGATGATGGCCGTCATCGTGGGCACAGCGGTTCAGATCGCCGAGGACACCATCGTCTCACCCAACGCTATCTTCCTGTTGCTCCTCATCTCTATCTTTATCATCTCCGCCATCTTCCACCCGCAGGAGTTTCTGTGTCTGCTAGGGGGCGCTCTGTACTTCCTGTGCATCCCAGCCGGCTACGTCGTCTTGATGGTCTACGGCATGTGTAACCTGCACGTAGTGTCGTGGGGCACTCGCGAGGTGGCGGCGCGAGCACAGAAAGCACAGGAGGAGCGCGGCAAGCAGCCGGCGGCGGGTGGCAGCGGGTGGATGGCCTGGGTGCACAAGCAGGAGGAGGAGGGCGCGTGCTGCGCCAAGTTCTTTCGCGGCATGCGGCGTCTGTGTGGGCATCGCGCACAGGACATCAATACCGAGATCCTTCGACAGGTAAGAGGTGGTCTAATGGCGCGTCCACGCGAGTGTCACGGTCGGACAAGCGAGACAGAATCATACAATGTGTCAATCTTACTTGCCTAGAGGTAGTCCCACACCTGTTGCATAATCATAGGGATCTTAAGCAGTGATGTGGAGCTTGTCGTGCAGGTGAGTGTAGCAATACCCAGATACCTAGTTGAGAAGTAACAGGAAAGTTCTGTAATGTGTTATACGAGAAACGTGCATTCAAAGCGAAGAGTACCAATATAAAAATACACAAGTGTGCAGCCACTATTCTCTAACGGTTCGCACAGACTAGGACAAGTAATGGGCGGGTACTGAGGTCCTTTAGAAACTGATGGATGGAGAGTCGAACGAACAGAAGAGAGAAAAGAAAACAGATGGCGTAGTACTACTGTCAATCGTACCGCCGTCACTAGCCAGGCGATGATGAAGATAGTATATCAGTGTGTTTGCGTGCGTGTGTGGCTGAAGGGGAAATTCTGCCCGCCTCATGCAGCCATTGCTGCCTTCCTGTACTTGCTGTCGATGTGATGCTGAGGCTGTTAGATACATCATGATGCACTTACTGACGGCCGTTTGGTGGTTGTACAGGTGATGGAGAAGCTGGACAAGGTGGAGACAGGACTGCGCACTGTCACTTCAGGCACCACCAACGCCTTCCACCATCAGCGCCGCCGCTCGTCGTCCAGGTCCCGACACTCCAAGCGCTCCAACATCGACGACATCGAAGAGGAGGCGGAGCATGGAGACGCCTCGTCGACCAGCACATCTACCGACGAAGAGGAGCACTTCCTGGAGGAGGAGCGAGACGAGCTTATCAACCCGCGGTGGCTGGAGGACCCAGGGCTGAAGACCGGCGAGGTGCAGTACCTGCCCATGCGCGAGATCGAGTTCTGGCAGCGCTGCATCGCCAAGTACCTGCATCCCATCAGCACCGACAAGGTGCACGAGGCCAAGGTGGCAGCGGACCTCAAGTCCATGCGCAATAACGTGGCCTTCGCCTTCTTCATGATGAATGCCTTCTGGATCATTATCATCTTCATGATGCAGAGCGTCAAGGACAAAGTCAGCATCCATATCCCGCGGCCGGGCACCGACCCACTGCCCATTGAGCCACTTGGCCTCCTCTTTCTCATCATCTTCGCTTTCATCCTGCTGGCCCAGTTCTGCGCCATGCTACGTCACCGTTGGGGCACTCTGCTGCACATCCTGGCCTCCACAGACATCCGGTGCTGCAAAAAGAAGTACGACCCCAAGAAGGCCATTCGCGAGGCCGTGGAGTATGCCCGCATGCTGCAGCGACTGCGTGGCATCGACGAAGACCTGACGGATCAGGATTACGAGTACATGAGTTCATCGGAAGGACGGCCATCGAGCCAGCTGTACAGCGGTTCCTCCAGCAACATGATGACGCCGGGGGGACCAGCCCGTGCCTACGACAGCGATGTAGCGAGTCCCTCCAGTCTGGAGACTCCATTCCCGCTCATGTTTGAAAATCCAGGCTTCCAGGAATCGAACCCGAACCTTGCCCAGGACGCGGGCCCAGGGGTCAGCGAACGCGGCAAAGGCCGACGAGGTAGACGGAGCCGCTCGACCGTGGTGGACAAGAACAACACTTTGCGGAGAGCCTTCGTGCGGCGCTACACTAAGCTGCTGCGACAACACTCCTCCGACGTCGGCGGCGAGTCCAGCATCAACCAGTTCTTGCACGACACGGCACAGCGCAGCCGCGGACAGCACGTCCGGCGCGAGACGGCCGAGGATCTGGTGTCTAGGTTCAACAAGCTCAACAGATGATCCCCATTGTCCACTTATTTCTTCCCTTGACTAATCTCGCTAGACTAACGCCTGCCTTCCCAGACACATCACAGACGCACGTCCATAACTCGCACAGCGTACATCAGCCACGTGGTCGGGGTGAGCCTGCTTGCCCTCATTCTCTTGCACCCCGGGTAGCCAGTCTCTTCCATCCAGACCATTTCTCTGTAGTGTACAGCATCAGGAAGGGTCTGTGCGACCCGAGGGACGGACTGCCTAATGGCGGCGCTTTGTGACGAGACAGACTAGACTCGCTGACTAATCGCGATCGAGGACTGGTGCCCCATGACGTAGTACAAGTACCTGCCAACACTTTGCAGGCTTGGGGTCACCAGTGACCTCGACACAAGGACACGAAGTAGGAAATATAAACTTGCATTGCAAAATTCCTGGGATCACAGGCAATGTCATGTGCAACAAAGTGCGCGGTCGCTAGTGACCCCAGCCACGTGGGACTTGACACTGAAGGCTGAGAAAGGCAACCCTGAACTCGTTATTACGTTGATATAATAGTCGGGAGCTCAGATGGCCACAAAGACAATTGCGAGATAAGAATTTGTGTTCGTTGCCTGGGCTAATATTTTCCTAGCTTTAGCCCGATCTGTAAATGTCAAAATTGGTGTAACTGTCATTTTTAAAAAGAGATTTGTTGTTTTAACATTTGTGACAAGATACACGGAAATAGCTTTCAACTTTCCTTGGTAATTTAAATTATTGCTTTCTCGTTAATGTAATGGTTTGTCTGGGCTATAGCTGTATATTATGTGAGCATTGTCAGATGCTGAAAGTTAAGTTTATCAATAGTTTCAAGCCGTTGCTTTACCAAATCACCTGCAGACTACTGCTACTAGAGACACCACTCAGACATTTGCTTGAGTGTCCTGGGTAAGCCAGCATGTGAAGCTATTCAGTGGCAATAAGACTATGGTGCCTCAAGGCTTTAAGGCAGAGAGGAAATAAAACATTCAGCTACTTTTAAGTCATCGACATGCTGGCACGGTGAGCAGGTGGAGAATCAAGGAGTGTAGTTCACCTTGTTGTGCAGGACCTTGCTTCACTACCTTGACCTTCCAAGGTTAAGACCCAAGGGACATGATCACAGCACGCTCGACCCAAGATTCTACTCACCTGGCTAGTGTGGGTTCTGACCTGTCTTTTGAAATCCACTAATATGGTTGCACTCACAGAGAGAACTGGGGATGCCATACAACACACCAACACAGATTATGGGGCTAGAGCTCACCCAGAGAACCACCCAAGCATATAACTGCTTCTGTGCTGTATATTGAGTTCCCACCTTGCGTGCATGAATTTTCAGTGTGGATGTGTTTTGCTTTGCAATTTTTAATCTGTTTGCGTCTTTTATTAAATCTTTTCCTAGGCCCTGTTGTAGTATACAGCCCTGTACAGAATATTCACCGAGGTAACTTTTGTGATTTATGATTTACTTGAGACAACACTGACCACATTCTACACTACTAGTAACAGGTTCACTTTTATTTTGCATTAACACTGTTTCCGCTAGTATATCCACTGTACAGTGACAGACTAACAGCTGCTTTCACGGCGCTGCTTGCTAGGGGTCAGGGTGCAGGGTGAGGGTCCCACTCGCATGTAAATCACCAAAATAGGCAAGTACTGGGCAGGTCACCATTTTAACACTTCTCTTAACTCATCGTCAGAAAAATCATGTACATAGGTTCTGACCTACATGAAAATCTAATTTTTACAAAACTTTACCGCATTTATTTGTTGTCTTGCATTTGTCAAAAATAAACTAGTAAAAGTCTTGCCTACATATTACAGTTCTGGCCTTTTTTTTCTAACCATTTTGAGAGTCTGCATCTGATACTCTGTCATCTGACCTGTCTCCTTCAAACATTTTTCGTAGACAGGCACTAAAAATAATAAAAATAACTTGACAATAACACTCAAAGTGTATTTCACAGTATGGACCCCTAAAATATCATCAGACAATATTAGCAACAATCAGACAATATCAGTCAGTGAGTTACATGATTTTATACAGCAAAATAACAATGAAACCAGTGAAATAACATCAGAAAACAGCAGTAACATACAATAAAAAAGTTATTTACAAAACACCTAATCTCACCAACATGACATCTCATGAATTGTAACAACACCAGACTCGTGGTGACAGGTACTTTAGCCTAGGAGTGACATAACTGTCATCACTCACTTGCCCTGTTCCAGGAGACATTTTAGCAGTCAGTGAAACAATATTAGACAATGAAATAACATCAGACAATATCACTCAGTGAAACATCCGGACTCGCATGCAGCATGGTGGCGTTTCTAAAACAGCAAAAAATTCTAAAGATTAAAAAGAATGATATGTAATCAACTTAGTTAAAATTTTAACTATTCTCTTATAATTTACAAACATAAAGATCACAATAGTAAAAGATAATTCCAAATAAAAGTAAAATTAAAAGTATAAATCTAAAACCAAAAGTTAAGAATTAGAGAACATTATTGTTATTCAGTAACAATACTTAGGAAGAAAGATATACATTTAAAAATAAACATAAAGTTAATGTAAACAGCACACACAATCTGCTCTACACACACACATACAAATATGTATTTGCATGCAAGATTTGGACACATTTTGTAAATTGTACATGCAAAAAGTCCCCACTTTCAGATGTCCATGACTTCTGAAAATCAAATTTACACAGAACGAAAAATTTCTTTTTACATAACACTGCTAATAAATAAAAATTAACCAGTGTCTTCAATTGATTCTGATCCAACAGAGAAGGTCTTTAAAGCCTTAATACAAACTCTAATCCTACACCTAGCCCTATCCTAACTCCACCAAAAAACCACCCTAACCCCACAACACAACACTACCCTAACCCCACAATAATACTACCTCATCCCTAACTTCATAAATTCAGCCTTAGTCTCTGTCCATATAGTTCCCCGACTCCCCATAAAGATGTGCTCACAAACACAGACTAAAATATACACATACACACACTACCTCTCTCTCACAGTCCCCTGTGTACAATATACATAATTACAGTCACACAAAGAGCCTCAGATGCAGCTCACACATCCGCAAACACATTTTCTTGTTCAACTGTTTAGGGCCCTGTCCAAAAACATTGCCATACACCCAGTGGCGGACTGGCCAGTCGGGCATTAGGGCAATGCCCTGTGGGCCTGTGGGTCTATTTTGTTCTATAGATAGTATTATAGGCCTATATTTCAGTGAGAAGGGCCGCTCTGTAAATAATGCCCGGGCCGCTTTAAAGCTCCAGTCCGCCCGTGTATACACCTGACATATCAAACATTGTAATACACCCAACATGTCAAACCTTGTGATACACTCAACATTTCCTATTTCAAATTGTATACAAGTGCGCATGAACTGTAAGATGAATAAGCACACCAATAGCAGAAACAAACATGGAGACCATGCTGTCAGGGACGAGTGCTATCACCCCTGACTGGTTAAGAATCTGTAGTGTGCACCTGTAAGTATGAGAGCCTACAGGTGAGTGAATATAGTGATCACTGGAGTCCAGTATTCTATACGAAATGAGTTGGGAACAAGATCGACATGGTTGACCATGCAGGAGATCGGGAAAAGAGTAATTCCATGGCTGCACTATTTTGTTTTTATATTATCTTTGTTAGTGTAAGAAAGATCTGTTTAGATTCAAATAATTTAGAACCATTAATGTTGCTGGCCGTTGTGGGTAAAATTGTTTTTTTTAATGCAAATTATAACTTACATTTTATAGTGTCCACCATGGGTATCCTAAAGCAAGAGGATTTCAGGAATTATCTAAGGAGAAATGATTAAGGCAACAGCAGAGAGCAACTCGCCCTGTGCCCTGTCAGTGAACCATGAGCAGCCAAGGAAACCAGAGTGCTATTGCACCAGATTGTACTACTATGTTGCAGTTGGCCGTATCCAAGTAAAGGTTGCCAACCTCCAAAATATGTTTTAATGAGAAGTGCATAAAATAATTACAACCATAGTTAGTGGGGCTGTAAAACAGGGTTGCATATTATCACCGACAATCTTCCTGATGGTCATAGACTGAATTATGTGCAAGACTACCCAAGACAACAACACCGGTATCCAGTGGACCTTCAGCAAATACCTAGAGGACCTGGACTTTGCAGATGACACCAGTCTCCTATCTCATCTGCAGCAACCAAACCAAACTGAGTAAGTTAGCAGAGGAACCGGAAACGACTGGCTTAAAGGTCAACATAAAAAAGACTGAAATTATGAGAATCAACAACAAGCAGTATTTTAATTTCAAGGAGAGAACATCCTAGAAACAGCACGCTTTATGTATCTGGGGAGCATTGTCAACAAGGACAGTGGAGCGGACAATGACATTAAAAGTCACATCAACAAGGCCAGGCATGCTTTCAACAGCCTACTGCCATCCGGAACTCCCAAGCATTTTCCTTCCGCATTAAGACCCGCATCTTCAACACCAACGTGAAGGCAGTGCTACTGTATGGTTCTGAAACCTGGAAAGTGACAAACACCATCAACAACAAACTCCAGACCTTTACCAACCGATGCCTACGCCATATTCTGGGAATAAGATGGCCTGAAAAGATCTCCAACAGCAGCCTGTGAAAAAGAACAGTAGAAAGCGAGGCCAAGGATGTCAGACCCACATGGGCCCAATGGAATGGAGGCTGCCCAAAACCGGGTCCACTATGCTCCTCAAAGTGTAACAAGGACTAAGCTAAACTAAAACTTAGTGGGGCTGGAGCATGTGACATCTATAACTATTTGTGGGCCTTTTTTCAGCAGTTAAAATTCCTGCTGCCAGTGATGGCACCTACATCTTCAAACTTGGTAAGTAGAATGATTTATACATATATACTTATAGCTACACAGTAACATACAGTAAATTTATTAAATTTTGTCACTAAGGTTATTTAAGGTGGCTCAATTAATCCTAGCAAAACTTTGAACAAAAATTTATTGTCAGGTCTAAAAATACTGAGCACTCCCCCTACAATCCCTCAATTGTCTACAACCAATTTTTTTCCTTCATGAAATAAGGTCATAGACAAGATTATAAACAATTGTATATCATAGACAGATCTATGAAGATGCACTGTCATTTCCAGAAGAAATATAATTTCATTTGGACAAAATCTTATTTTTCAGTTGTGATCAATACAGACATTAAATAAATGACAATATGTAACTGAATAGGCTGAATAGCAAAAGTTTTGTGAAAATTTTAGAACATTTTATTTAATGGCATTTTTAGCCATAACATCACAGTTATAAAAAACACAATGACAATTTTATCTCAGTAACAAGCTCACAACAGGTGGTGACAATATAGCAAATATATGTAAATAGATACATGGCACTATGTATGTATATAAATATATATAGGTTATTTAAACAATGAAAATACCGTTTGAATAAATTTGCTTAAGTTAATAAGTATACGCTAGTTGAATTATGAATAATTGCTCAAAACTATAAAAATAAGATTTTTAAAAACATCTACAAAATCTTATTTGAGCTGTAGTTAGTTTTAACAAAAAATTAAAAAAATTTGTCTCTCGCTTCTCTTGCACAAAGAGTAGAATGATTACCGGTGAAAAAGGTCTGCACCATGTTTCACCACAGCGAGCAGACGACGGGGGCGAGTGACGTCCTCTTTTTTCTTTGGTGGGGGAGGAGTTTAGTTGTGCCTACATTGACACCGTTATTGTTGTGGTCGTTGAGTGTAAACCAAGCAGTGTCTAGAGCTTGTCAAACATCAAATGTTACTTCAATGGGATCAGACATTTAGCTGCTTACAGCGACTCTCAAAATTGTTGGAAACCACTGCGTACGGGGAGATAAGGCTTTCTCTATTTTTTATTTTTTCTTTAAAAAGAGAGTTACTTCCCGTTGACCATATTACAGGGCTGACATCTCGACGTTTTCCGCGTGACTTTCTTATTTTATTTAAAATTATCTTGGAGAAAGCTCTTAAGTGGTGCTATCCTGTATATTGGTTAGATGTCGACGCGCTTTGAGAAATACCTAAAACATCCCTGTGGCTAAAATAAAAAGTAAAATCATTTTCGGAATGTTTGAACTAAGAGTCAGAAAGTTTCTTATGAAGATCTTACTGAAGTGAATGATTTATCATCCATGGTTTTCTGCAAGCGGTGGAGATGCAGTTTTGCATGTTCACCACGGGACCTAAGCCGCTGTGCCATATGCCATCCCGGGACATGGGACTCGATCAGATCTTCCCCTTCTTCCTTTGCTACCGGGGTGCCTCTTGGAGACGAAACAGGTTACAGCCATTTTCTACTCTTCATCTTCACACTAATACATTAGCCTCGCACAAGTCAGAAATCCGTGCTTTGTTTTCCTCAAACCTTATAATGAGAATATTTTGTTATCTCGTGAAAAGCAGAGGAAGGTTGTATGTAAACGAACTCACGGTAAAATATTTAGTATTATATAGTTTATAAAATGCAGCACAAACACGAAGTCTCTGTGGCGCAATCGGTTAGCGCGTTCGGCTGTTAACCGAAAGGTTGGTGGTTCGAGCCCACCCAGGGACGATAATTTTTTTTTTCTTTTGCTTTTTAGTTCAGCGCAGAAATCATAGGAGAACTGAACACCCTTCTCCTTTTTCCACATTTCTCTTATTTTATTGATACCATTGGTAAAACGACTTTTGCAATCAATTTCTTTTGTGTTCCATTAGTTCATACTGACGTCGGATAGAGTCCCCATTCCCGCTTTACAACATGTATCGACTGCTGATGACGTGACTACATACACAACAATCCAATTTGCCCATGTATGTAAGCGCTATTACACGATATGTAAATAATAATAAAAAAAGGGTAAAGGTTGTCCCATAACCTTTGTCAGGTCGTTAAGGAGGGAGGGAGGGAAGTGTTAGAGACTCACTTTTCTGGGAGCCAGCTTTACGTGAGGGCGGTGCCAATCTCCTCCCCCTCGCTGCCTTACCTTCCCCAACCCTCTGTGGAGTCAGGTACCCATTCCAGCTAGTCTCTTTAGAGGGTCGATTGGGTAAAGTGGGCTGCGAACACGGGTATCGAACCGGTGGGCATCTCAGTTTGAACGCCAGTGCTATAACCAGATTATCAATACGTTATTACATCGTACATATTATGACTTGCTATGTACGCACGTGTTGTTACGTGTTTTGTATGCACGTGACCTGTTATTTCTACTAAAAAATGAAGAATGAGAGGATTACAAAATACGGGTGAAAGAAATACCAACCTGCCGAGAGACTAACACGCAGACAAACACATTAACCGTAATACAAATCATGGCCAGTAAGAGTAAAATCGCTTTCTCGTAAGAAGGGGAGGGTGCACGCAGTGCTGGTGGCAGACCCTCGACAACATTTGGAGAAATGCAAAAGATAAAATACAATTACACGAGCAGTGGAGCAGACACACAAATATGCTAAACATGGATGTCACCATTGATTTTTGGCCTCCGTGATGCCACCTTCCCCCAGCTGAGGGGGGATGTGAGAGGCTTGGGAGGAGCAAGAAGTTGGATTTGGTACTTCAGCAAAACTCAGTGTTCTGTCGCGAAATACTTCACTGGGAGGATTACATGGCGCGTAAGAAAACGTTGCTGTTAAGGCCTTGTCAGACCTGAGCCCACCCCGAGATTAACACCGGAATATCCAATTCTCTTTTTAACATTTCTTCCCCACAGGAAAAAATACCCCGGCAGCCATGCTTAGCTCCCTTACAAACTAAACTGACAATGTAGCGCGCGCGTGAGTTGTGAGTGTGAGAGAGAAGTTGACTAGGGTGCAAGCATCTCTTCAGTGTGGACATACATCAGTGTTGTGTTAGATATATATCGTCACACACGATCTCTATGTCATGCATGTTGCACTCACACTGACACACCTACATCATGCATCTTGCACTCACACCGACACACCTACATCTTGCATGTTGCACTCACACCGACACACCTACATCTTGCATGTTGCACTCACACCGACACACCTACATCATGCATCTTGCACTCACACCGACACACCTACATCTTGCATGTTGCACTCACACCGACACACCTACATCTTGCACTCACACCGACACACCTACTGTGTATATCCTGCAAGCTGCACGCCTGTTGACGTATTGTTCAGGGTGAATATTGTTTTGTAACATCTTCCCGCTGCACTCAGTCGCAGGCAAAATCCCCAACAGCTCAACATCCAGAATACAAACAATAGGAGGTGAGTCAGTGGTGCCCCATTGAAAGCTTTATTTATGAGTTATATGTCAATCAATATACCACTTTATTAGCCTAGCCAACAATATCAAGCATGGTATAAATACTCCGCCTCTAAAGACATCAACAACACCTGTCTTTGTCAACCGTGCAGGTAGGGAAGGTATTCTTTGCATTATTGCTGATGCAGATGAACAAAAGGAAATGGAAATGTCTCTCAATGTATTCAGAAAGACAGACAATCCTCCATCTTTCCTCCACGACACAACGATTTTGTGCGCCGTCCTCATCGGCCACCAGCAGCCTGTCGGGGCAAAGGTCAAGCGGCGCGAGCTGCTCTGTCCGCCATGGCACCCGGCACGACACTGTCCCCGTCCTTCAGGGTACCGGCAGCTGGTGGTTGTCGCAGAGCGGACACAGGCAAACATTGGCCTGGTTACCCTGGGTGGACTGGTCACACCACACACAGCTGTGACTGTCTCTCTCCACAGGCCCAAGTACCCAGCCGTGTCCCCCCCCCCCCCCCCCCCCCCCCCCCCCCCCCCCCCCCC
>SRHC01003413.1:421322-442152 GCA_004794325.1 Pomacea maculata | reverse complement strand
GTCCATCCACTTGTCCCCCAAGACCACCAGTACCGGCGGACTAGAAATAATCGTCAGCTGGCATCAGCTAAGGGATGTTGATGATGAGGATTTCGATGACTCTAGAAGCTTCTTACTCTTCACGAGACTTGTTCAGTTATGTTCACAGCGTTGGTATAACAAGAATTCTTTATCAAACATACAGGTTACTGCATGCGGCTACTGTCTCTGTCTCTCTCGTGTACAGGTTACTGCATGCGGCTACTGTCTCTGTCTCTCTCGTGTACAGGTTACTGCATGCGGCTACTGTCTCTGTCTCTCTCGTGTACAGATTACTGTATGTGTGCTTCCGTCACTCTCAATTACACAGATGACTTAATAACGGCTTCTGTCTCTGAACACTTTCAAGTGTACAGATTACCGTGTGGCGGGTCTTGTGTGTGTCCTCAAGTGTTCGTGCACTGTAGTCACGTGAGCAGCAGGCATGCACTGTCACAATATTGTGGGTACATCAGACCTCTGAGAGTACTGCGCTAGTCTTGACCAGTTCTCGTTGTTATTTGTCATCAAAGGTTTCGGGCATTGTCATTGAATAACTCAGTCTTTGGTATTGTCACTAGGTAGTCATCACCATTGTCACTAGATCACTAGGTAGTCCTCACCATTGTCACTAGGTAGTCCTCACTGCTGTCATCAGACAGTCCTCACCATTGTCACTAGGTAGTCATCACTGCTGTCATCAGACAATCCTCACCATTGTGTCAGGAGGCGACAGCAAAGCTCCAGCTCTATTCTCCTGCAGTTCTTGTAGCGGAGGGAAAAGCTGGCAACTGTCAGTGACACACTGGCACTGGCGCTAAGTTTGGTCGCAAATGTCATGGGCCACCTGGGTTTTTTTATACCAAGTTTGTCTTCAGTTTCACACATGATAGCTTTAGTGGAAAGAAAGTGATAGACATACATTTGCAAAAGAGGTTTGACTTTAAATTTGGTTGAAATATCAGCATTAAGACTAGTCTAGATAAAATGTATGTGTACACATACAAATATTGTCTCTATAATTTAGAATTATTGTCTCTAAATAATATACAATTATTTTCTCAGTATAATATACAGTTATTGTCTCCATATAATATACAGTTATTATCTCCGTATAATATACAATTATTGTCTCTAACTTTGACAGAAAATTATGGATTTCATCATTATTGTGGCATCGGTAGGCATAAAGCTCGAAAGCTAGTTCCAACATAGGTTTGTAATATAGAGTTAACACATAAGATGATCAAATCCACACACACACATATATATATAAACAATATAATCATACATCCTTTACACACTCAACAGAATCTTATTTAAATTTGCCAGTTATTTGATCCTCGCGCTCACGCCTGTCTGTATGAGTGTGGTGGTGTGGGTGCGAGCGTGCGTCTAGCAAAGGTCGGAGTCCCCCAGCATCTCCTTGCACACGGATGCTGGACTGCTGCACTGCCTGCGGAGGGCGCTGTAGGCCAGCCCACCTGTGGTGTGCGTGCAGAGCGTCAGGCCGGTGTAGGAGCCGTTGAGACAGGTGTAGAAGACGTGTAGCCCCAGCCCCAGTGCCGGGTACCGCCCGTCAGGTCGCCCCACACACCACGGCGCCAGGCCGCACGGTGGAGGTGTCTCGGTGACATCACCACAGGACTGGGTGACCTCATTGAAGACGGTGTTGTCTTCACACGAGAACACTGCCACCTGCAGGCCGTTGTCGCACAGGTAGTACTCCCGACAGGACTGAGTGAGGGAGTAGAAGCCATTGGTCTTGTGAAGACAGGGGTTGGGCAGGGTGCCGCAGGGGCTGGCCATATCCGCTGACCGATCACACATGCGGGTGCGCGAGTTGAAAACGCCATCGGGGCACAAGGACATGCCCTGAAACGTGCCCTCTTTGCACGTGTAGTAGTGAGTGCAGCGCCCCCACCCATCCAGGTACTGGCCATCTGCTTTCCCCCGGCACACGTTGGGAATGTCTTTGTCTCCACATGGGTAGTGGACTTTCCAGCGACTCTGGCAGGAGCCAGTAACGTGGTCGAATAGTAGAGATGGCGGGCAGTTGTAGTAGCCGGTGAAGATCTGGTTCGTGCAGGTGTAGAAGGACTCACAGCGGCCGTGTTCGTCCGGATATTTTCCGTCCATGCGTCCCTGGCAACTGGGACGCCATCCGCCGTGTTCTCGTGGAATGCTGTACGGTGTCTCGCAGGCTCTCGTCAAGGGAGAGAATACAGAAGACTTGTCACACGAACCTGAAAGCACCGATAAATGTTCGTACATATAAAACTGCTTTAAGTGAATGATTTAAGTGTCTTGTGACGACATGAAGTGTAACGATGAGTGCATGAAGCATATCGTTGACTGGCTGAAGTGTAGTTAGCATGGAGACACAAATAAAGTCACACGTACGCATGTGAGGCCAGCTACACTCATGGCCTGAGTTGCCTGACAAAGAAACCTACAACTGATTTCAGATAATTTGTAACAGAAGTCTGTGCCTGAACTCAAGGTTCAGTTACTTCAAAAGGTGAAGCCTGAGCTACATGACCTGAGAATGATGTAGCATGGACTATCTGATTTGAGAAATTTGACACCTGAGTTACTCCACTTGACAACAAGGAAACCCGAGTTGCCGGACGTGAACTATGAAGCCTTGGGTTACCTTGAAAGACTGTCCTCTCGCGGTAGCACTCCACGAAGAAGGGGCGCCACTCTAGTTCCGGCCAGGGATTGAGTCCGTCCTGCTGACCCTGGCACGTGGCGTAGCGGACCCAGCACGGGATGCAGTGAGACGTTTCGTGGCAGTGGTTGGCGCGGTAGTCACCTGCAACAGTCAGGGCCACGGCGCGAGCATCGTTAACATCACTGAGGTCAACAGCCGCATCATGACAGCTCATACCTTGTCTTCATATTACACACTACACAACACTACACACTGGCCACTTACAGGGGGAGACCGGCTCGTATCGTCCGCCACACTCAACGTCCTCAAAGTCCTCGCACTGCAGTGACGTCAGAGAAAACAGTTGTGGATACGGGCACTCCATGACGTAGCCGCCGTAGTACGTGTCCATCACGGCGTCTGGGGCAACAGAGCAGTTGTAAAACCAGGCACAGTTGTCAGGGTGCGGATACACCCCTTTCTGTAGTGGACCACACACACGGGTGGATTGAACACTCGTCTGCTTGGATGAGTCGTAGTTGCTCTCTGTAGACGCCTCCGCTGGACACACGAATGAGCATTCAAACAGATACAACATTAGCTGTAATGGACGTGGCAATGTTTAGGTGAAACAGCGGAGCCGCTCAGAAAATACATTTTACACATTTTGACGAAGAAACAATATTATGTGAACGTGTTAGACAGGGTGCCATGTCTCTGTCCAACAACTATTCAACAAAGTTTGATCTATCCGTACACATCGGACATACCAGACAAGGAGGAAAAACATTTCCCAAAATTATTTAAGACTGGAGTCACGGTTACCAAGTCAACGTGAAATGCCCTTGCATTACAAGAACATTAGATTTTTATTCATTCTTTCTGTGTTTTCTCCTATTAAAAGTTGTAGGGGCAATATCTCTATTTTTAGCCTGCTGGCAGCCTCTAATTATCCCCCTGAAATGCTGGGGGAGACGGCGCTACAGGCCCACACAATCAGCTGCTGTGAGTCCTGTGATTTTTAACAAAAGCTGCTAATGTTAATCTAGGCGCCAAGTGAAGGAAGCGGATGTCGTCTTGCGTTGAGGACCGGAAGTCGTTAGCGACTTTTCTCAAAGGTGTTCATGGATGACCTTTTCCTCAGCTGTGCCTGACCTGGGAGACGGCAACAGCTGGCACAACTCAGGGATCATTGCAAGGTCAGCAATAATGTGACTGAGAGCATCCTGCTCAAAGCAGTCATCAAAAACTGTATAAACTCAAATGAACCTGAGCCTCCCAACACATCCTACCAGAGCCTCGCTTTCATCGCACTTTTCTTACACGTGCGCTGTCTCTCTGTTTTTAATCCGCAAATGATCCGTTATAACAGTTTGATGAACGTGTCGAAAGGTTCACCTTTAGTTGTCGTCTCTACCTTGACTTTCCTCTACAAGTCAAGCAAACATCCAATATTTTTACTTCCGTAAACAACGGCTCCTGATGTGTTTCAGACACACCCTCAATCAGCTGTGACAGCTGTCCTGTCTACCGCAGTCAAGATAAAGCAAAGCCTGACAGCTGTCCTGTCTAGTGCACTCAAGATAAAGCAAAGCCTGACAGCTGTCCTGTCTACCTCAGTCAAGATAAAGCAAAGCCTGACAGCTGTCCTGTCTACTGCAGTCAAGATAAAGCAAACTCTGACAGCTGCACCTACAGGCCTTTGACCTAACATGGCGGACACCGAGACTGGAAGCACGTGCAGACGGTGGGGAAATGCAGGCATGAAGGACTTCGTTGTTAAAGTGGTGTCATATTTGTGTTTGTGTGTGTGTACACTTTGTACCTGTAGACACCGCCATTAATGGTGTTGGTTGAAGCACTATGCGGGGAGTTGCGTCCCTTTCCTGTGAGTACTGTTGATGCCAGAGTAGTGTGCCGCTGAGTTGCGAGGTGCTGGGAGGGGTGAGTGGTGTTGGGAAGCTGAAGAACATTTCTTCGCAGTCATCGTCCAAGGTGTGTGGTGGTACGCATCTCTTTGTTCTAATGGAGAACACCTGCCCAGCGTCACATGGCGGCATTTCTTGCACCTGCATGTCATTAGTTCATAACTATACAACAGACATTGCAGGTGGAGCATGACATTTCAGATTGTAGAAGTCAAGAGGCAAAAAGACTTCGCACAAATTAATATTACTGGAACGAAATTTCCTGACATAAGACAACAGGAATAATAAGATAATTTGACACATGGACATAAAATCTGACTCGAGAGAAGGGAAAACAGCATCCGTTAAATATTAATTAAATACTCAAAGCAGTTACTTAGAGTTAACAGCTAACACTTATATTATCACACCGGCCAGTGCCGGAACTATTTGGAGCCTTTACACGAAATGTAAGGTCCCACCTGTCATTGCTGACAAATAAAGTAACTAGAGCTTTATATAAAGATCAAAGTAACTTGTCGTCCCTCAAAAAAGTCCCGGAAGCTTTGCATTAAGACCAAAATAACTTTTATACTTCCAAAACACAGGTTTACTTGTAGATGGATGTTTCCTGTCCTTCTATACAAAGTGTGTACACCTTTACAGGTAGATTGAGGCCTTACCTGTCCTCCCCTACAAACAAAGTATCTGGAGCAGTTGCCCGGGTGACGTAGCCAGGTAGCCGCGGTTTCTAGCACACGGCACCCGAACGAGTCGTTGAAGTACCCGTGTGAAGTTTGTGTGAGGTATCCGGGTAGCAGAGGTGGGGTGGACTCTGGGCTTTCTGTGGCAGAGAGCGGGTCATTGCTGTCGTTGCCTTGCAAGGTGGCGGGTGGCGCTGGCGATGCGACTGCTGATGATGTGGTGGAGGAGATGAGCAGTGGGTGAGAAACGTTTCCGTCACTTGGGGGCTGCGAGAGTGCGCGTGCACTGCTTGAGGTCACGCCCTCTAAGGTGTCGAAGACCACGCCCCCTCTCATATCAGAAACCACGCCTTCTCTGATGAGCGAAGCGGCAAGTGATGTTGGCGGCTTGGAGGACGATCTGCCGTCTTCAACAAGGACAACCTCGATATCATCATCTAATGAGGTGGTAAGTAATGCTGGTGTGGTCATCACTGATGTCGCGAGTGATGGTGTTACTGAGATCCTCGTGCTGATGGTAGAAGGGCCGTCACCTTCGGGAGACCTCTGCTCCACAAATGGCAACAGCCGGTACAGGACTATGTCCCGGAGAGTGCTGGACTGAGCACACCCACACAAGACTGGGATCAGCAGGTACATGCGCACTGACCACCTGGCCATCTTGCCAGGCCAGAAATAAAACTGCGAGAGTGAGCTTTTATTGTCAGGCTTTTATTGTTTGGAGTCTCTTTGAAGGTGAAGTGTGAGCAACACGTGTGAAGATGTGTAGAGACCTGAGTGATGCACTCAAACTGTCGGGGAACTGTAGAGCCGTACACAACAGTTTACAGAGTGGGGAGGGGTCACAGAAGTGCTGTTGCTACTGTAGATTGTGTTCCACTCACGTGTAGCGCGTGGTGAAGATTTGGTGACTCACCATTATTGTTGTTGTGGTCTGTACAAGCCAGCCTACAGGGAGGTGAAGATTCCGAGAATCGCTCTTATTTTTATATTCTGTTCAATCCACCGCCTAGGCGTGGTGAGGATTCAGACACTTGCTATAGTTGTTAGTGTTGAGGTCCATGACCAAGCTATGTCCTGCTTGTCTTGTGTTTGCTTTGGATATGATGTGTTAGAGTGAACAATTTAATAAATAACCAGAAAACATATTTGGTTAAAGGTAATAAAACATGACGATGAATGTAATCGTTGTAACTTTTTTCGAGTTCCCTGTCACACAGCTTCATCTTTTACACACACGACAGCGGCCATCACCAGAAGTCGACCATCTGGCTTCTTGTTGCCGACGTGGTGGGGTCAGCCAGTCGGAGGTCAGAGGACGCAGGGCACGCAGCTCTCTGGTACTAAGGTCTGTGACACGTGCCCCATGTCCAGGCCGCTCTCCACCAGCCTGAGTATCTGTGGACGGACAGGCAACACCACCTGGCCCACAACTTCTTGTCCAGATACAAAGATCAAGGTCTCATTTAGCGGCAAGTGTACTTTGAAAACCCTGACTTTCCTTGCTGAGGATCTGACTGAACCCGTGATGGGGGGCAACAAATAAACAGCAAGACGATGAAAACTAAAATACTCAGGGTAGCTTAGGGAATACTGTAATAAACTGTAACTGGGGGAACAATGTAATACACAGGGTAGCTGGGGGAATATTATAATAAACAGGGTAGGTAGGGGAACACTAAACTGCCATCTTTCTGTCCACTGCTGTATTTGTCAGCACGGTAGCCTGCACTGTCGCACCATGCGTGTCTACGCACACTTGTCGGCAGACTGTAGTCACTTGTGAAATTGTGAAATGAGGTGGCGCTCGTGCCGTGAATAAGAAAGTGCCCTCCGCACACACAGGGCAAGGCGACAGGCACGCGCTACGTATTGATGGATGTTGGCAGCGAGGAACGTGACCTGCAAGCTGATGCACGTGTCGGGGAGGTCTGTATGTGTCTGACCTCTCTGACAGTCACTGCCAGTAATAAGCTTGTCTGGGACGCTTGTCACCGTTGTCACCGGACGCTTGTGATTGTCTGTCGTCCGTCAGCTGTTATCATCAACTATCGTCTATCTGTCGTCTGCCACCCATCTGTCGCCTGTCTGTTGCTGTCTCTTGAGGTCGTCGCACACAGTCGCCAGTCCGGCAACAATTTCTGGCAGGAAGTAGCGACGATACAAGTCTTCCACGGAGCATAATCCATTCAGGGTCTCATCCTTTGCACTGTACAGTGTGGCTTCACCAAAACCGCACGTGGATGTGCTCTGCTGTGCTTTCACACCTGTCGCTGGCGGAAACAGTCACGCAGCCTCCTCATCCAGTGAACAGAGGACGCTGTGAAGAAAGCCTCAAAGTCGACATTGCCGTTGTCTGACGTTCCACCTGTCTGATGCCCTCGAGACTCTCGTGGCTTGTTTGACGTCCCGCGATGCCCGCTAGACGCACACTGACACCTGCGGCGAGTTATCAGCCCTTAAATTTGCTTAGATTGGCCGGCAGATGCCGCTGATGAGTGCTTTGCCCCGGTGGCTTCTGGGGCGGGGGTCAGAGGGGGCAGCAATGGATGCTTTCACTGAACAATGAGTGGCACTCAGACAAGACCGAGCAGAGACTGCCGGGATAGAGTGGCAAACAAAATGGTGGTCAGAATAGTCGGACCTAGCCCACACAAGAGGCGAACTGTGACGTCACATTTTCTGAATCGCTTTTGTGGATATTTCCTCGGCATCCACACACACACTCACACAGTCACACAATCACACAGTCACACAGGCTCTGTTCCTGCTCCGTCTACGGCACCACGGACCTTACTGATGGCACTCATGGGGCATTTCCTATCATGATAAGAGAGGTGGTACACACACACACACACAGAAACACGCATAGACACACACGCACGCAGATACACACAGAGTTACTTGTCACGCTAGACTATGAACACTGATTCGATACAGATACATTCTCATTACACTGAACGCTTAGCAGCCATTGTTAGTTCAGGTTCAAACTAGAAAGTTTAGCTTGTTATTCTGATGACATTTACTGGCTGATTACACTTACATGTTATTCTGATGACATTTACTGGCTGATTACACTTACATGTTGCTATGGAACAAAGAATGAACGTAATGCTACACATTTCCCTAAGTGCGGGACTTCCCTAGGACTTCATTTATCATGGAATTCTATTTCATAAGTAAACCAGACTTTGTGGAATTCTGGAAAATTCTTTAAACACACATAGATAAAAGAGCATCCAGCAACACGTACATCAGCACACAAACAATGTCAACAACACACAAACAAAGTCTCAATGACATGAAAGTGCGGGCGAGGGCCGACGTTTGCTAACGTGAGACGCAAGCGGCACTCACCTACACCTGCAGGCTCCACTCCAGTGTTTGTGGGACTCGTGTACTCAGAAGCATCCCAACTTCCGCGCCTGTTAGCCATACTTGCCAAATGGAAGCAGTCAACTGCCCCAACCAGCTTCACAAGTCAACTTCCGGTCAGCATCGCTTCTGTTTCTAGAAAGCGACTGGTGGGCATGCGCCGTGCAGTGTGGGCTTGAGGGCGGGGGCTGGCTCGTCTCAGTGTTCTCTGTGTTCTCACCTGCAGCGCTTTCAATCTTAGCAGCCGCAACTTAAATCGAGTACATTAATGAAAATAAGACGACCAGAACTTTGCGCACGTTATAGACTACCTGTCTCAATTGTGTGTGTGTGTGCGAAAGAGAGAGAGAGAAAGAAAAGGAGAATGAGAATAGAAAGAGAAATACAGAATAAATTTAACGTTTCCTACTTGTGATGATGAACAGTAAGAAGTGTACTCTAAATAAGTTTTTTTTTTCTTATTTATTCATTCAGTTTTTAGGAGGCCATCCAGGGCCGCCGAGAGCCAGCTCGGGCCCCGGGACAGACGACCTCTCCGGGCCCCTTGTACTTGTAATCGTAAATTATTTTCCCAGTATATAATGTATGTTTACAATTCGAATCTCAATATCTACACTCAAACTCAACTAATGCTTGGGTGTTCTGTCCTTAGACCTTTCTTTAAAAGAAAAAGAAAAGGAGAAGAAGAAAAAAAAAATCCACTGACCAAGGCCGGGCCTCCCTTGACAGCCGCGGGCCCGGGTACACCAGACCCCCCTGTCCCCCCCTCTCGTCAGGCCTGGCGGCACACAGGTGCTTGTCGCTACCTCAGGTAAGTTATTATAGGCTGGCATCACGTGGCAATGTTCGGCACTGCGGAGCTAGCAGCCCCCGCAGGGGTTAGCGGGTTGTCCACACGGCACGCAGAAAGGCCTCGTTGCTAGGTTACAAGATATAGCGTGTGTTTCTATTTTTGCGCTAGGCCGACCTACATTGTAGCCAATCGGAATGCTTGAACACAGTAGGCTCCCTTTGACCTCCACATTGTAAACAATGGCCATGAGAGCTGTGTGCTCATGACTTCTCTTGGAGAGAATTATCCGAGTCTGCTCGACACTGCACACCCAGAGTACATGAACAGATATAGAGCTAGAATACCTTCACGGAAATCGCTCGTGGCTCGTGGCAACGGCATGACAGGTAACAATTTGGAAGACGACATTCGCAAAAACCGTCTGCACGTTCTCTCGTGAATCTTCCGAAGATATTTTAGAAGACATGACTATGCTCCTAAGCGACTTCGCGTTCCCCACCCCCTCACCCACATTTTTTTCTTTCTTCTTCTCTCTCTCCGCTACATTATGCAATATCACTATCGTAGCCGCAGTGGCTTCCAAAAGTATCTCGTCGTCGATGTCGTCTGCCATATTGTTGACTACCCATAATGCGCTGCGCGGATGACGTCAGCTCTGAAAACTTTGTGTGGCCGAGTTATGTGAGAATAGGACGATGATGCTAAGCTGCCCTGTGTGGAAGTTTTTGTACAAGAACATTGCAGCGTGAGAATAGGAAAGTTCCGTGAACTTCTGTCTCGCCACTGATTCTGTCTCTGTACGCAGATCGACAACTGAAAGCTGTTGTCTCTGCGGTACGACATCTGAGTGCTACTGTGTGGAATGAATTGTGATCACACAAGTCTGAAGTGTGAGTATAAGGACCTGTCTTGTGTGGCGAGTATGCATGTCTGATGGTATTTTTAATGTTGTGCTGTGTGGTTCTAACCCTTGCATCTGTGCAGAGCTGCTACTAATTGTCATCTGGGATAAAGGAGTTTCTGATTGTATCTCACATTAACCTCATCCTCTTTATGCTCACTCTAGGTGTCAGAGAAATATCGTGACACGCATCGCAAGATGTCTTCACAACTGGTGAAGAGTTACCTGCCCTTCCCCTGGATAACAATGGCTCAGACAAAACACTATTTCTACAAAGGCTGTGCACATTTCTGTGTTGCCATGGCACTACTAGAACAGAAAGGTAAGGGTTAAAGTGCTTTTTTGTCTGGAAGAGATGAACTATATGTTATCACTTGCAATCGACATCATTTCAGATTCCACACTAAATGAAACAGGCAAGGAAAGATACCTTTTGTGTAAGGATGATGCGACTGAGAATCTGGCATTGTATAAGCTGTTGCTAACAATATATTAAATGGTTGTTTCAGACAGTGAAGATATGGACAAGTTGCAAGCAATGTTTGAGAGTCTTTATCTGGGGACAGTCACAAGATGAAAACAATGGATTGCAAATACCTCAGTCTGAAGAAGAGCGGAAAATTTTAGGTATCGGATGTTTGACTGCTTTATAGTATCACAGACCACAGAACCATATTTAATTTCTTTATTCAATAATACCTTTACACTACTGGCTTTTGACTAACAATGTCCAGATGTAGCAGATGAACAGTTTGCACTGTAGGATTTTAAACAGTTATGTTATGTTGTCTCTGTTTTTACCTGACAGGAAAAGCGCACTTACATGAGGCAGTTCTAGGCCATGAAGAGGGGCTAAGAGTTCATGACCTTTGTAAGCAAATGCGAAAGATTGACACATTTCGTGATGTTCTACAAAAAGTACAACCAAGGTAAGCTCTGTTTTCTTTTCATGGTGGCAGGATATTGTACTTCACGTGTACAAAGGTTCACTAAAATTTGTTTTTAAAATTGAGCTATCTGAGTTGTCTGGCTTTTGTTGCTATACCGGTTGTCGTGTAACTCTGGGGAAGAGCACGTGAAGATGGTCAGAGGTTGCGATGCCGCTCCCTCGGGCTGATGACACTCTCAACACTACCAACTCACTCCGACATAGACGTGTACGCGCACACTTACACCAAATTGCTAATTACCCTTTACTTGACTCAAGAGCCCCCAGCGTACCTCCCCAATAAACAACTCAAGGCAATTTAGTGCATTTAAGAACGTTGTTAATGATCGAGAGTCTTTTACAACAATTTACAGATGATACACACTCAAAATATGGCCGT
Source organism: Pomacea maculata (assembly GCA_004794325.1). NCBI lineage: Eukaryota > Metazoa > Mollusca > Gastropoda > Architaenioglossa > Ampullariidae > Pomacea > Pomacea maculata. The sequence goes on along the minus strand of SRHC01003413.1, from coordinate 430,467 downwards.
TATCTAGGGTGTCCGTTATTTCTCTATCCCTAGTCTATGACAATGACAATGACAATGACAATTCTTTATTTACGAGGGGTAAAATAAGCAACTGAGCGCTTTTTTCCATTTAGCCCTCGCCCTTTTCAGGGAAGGAAATTAACTACATAAATGAAGTAATTAAGCATTAAATATAAAAGATAATAAGCACAGAGAAGGGTGGATATGTACAAGGTGATGGTTAAAGAAGAGATTAGCATATATTCACAAGGTCACCTGGAGTTGGTAGGAATCTAGAGGGCTTATCTATATATCTTGAACGTATTGAGATAGATGGCGTCGAAAGCAGGTCAGGGAGTGCAACTGTTTGAGATGGAGAGTCTAGGTAACATGAGCCACTAATCAGCTTAACTAATACACACCGCACATGCACTCGCCACTTATCTCTTCACACAAGTCTCTAGTCACGTGAGGGGCCCCTCCGATGCTGACGTCCGAGAATCCGTTGATGATGCTCCGTCGGTTGTTGCTGACTCCCTCGCAAGCGCTGAGACTCTGGCACCACCGCGTGCCACCACGTGACTGTCTCACGTCCCTAGGCCGGACTGCTGTCTCAAGCTTAACAGCGCCTAACAGGACCGACACTTATCTACCAGCCTTCCTCTACTGTTTGCGGCCAAACAGATGCTGGAGATGAAGCTTTGTACATTCTGCCACAGAGCGGGTCTTCCACACCTGAGTCGGTTGTGCTGGAGCCGTCACGATTCCCAGACAAACTGACAGCAGAGAATCTGAACAGCCTTGAACAGATTTCGGATACAACCTTCCCCTTCGAGCACCAGTGCGAACACCCGCGCTGGCAGGACTCATTGTAATGCCAACCACGTGGAAGAAGGGAGGAACAGTGTTCCTGAACTGTCGGGTAGATTTCGTTTTGGTGCGAACGTCGACCAAACATGAAAAGACAGATTCACGAAGAAGTTGTTGACATTTACCGACGTTTTTAATGAAAAAGAATTTGATTTGAACATGACAGATGTTGTGCATGACATGGAACTGACTCCAGGTCCGGCGATTAGAGAAAGACCGAGGCCTATACCGCCACAGGACCTGGAGGAGGTCAGACAACATGTGCAACAGTGGGTCGTTCTCTCTCTCTCTCGAGCACACCAGCGGAGTCGGACAATTGCGTGCTCTTTCACTCAAATAAACGATTTTGCCTATACAAATCTGCCTATGTTTATTGATAAAATAAATAAATTTTTTAAAAAACCTATGAAAACACAGTCACTATAACAATGGCTCTTCCTTTCGTCTAACACATCTACCAAGTGCACCGAACTCCTTGCACACTATTCAAACTCACTGTCTTGGCAATGTCTCCTCTAACACAATCACACAAATCCCTGTATCTATTACTATTCAAACTCACTGTCTTGGCAATGGTTCTTCTAATACAATCACATATCTCCACTGAATCTTCTACACATTATGAAGCACACTGTCTAGCACAATCACAAAAATCCACGGAATCTACTATTAAAACTCACTGTCTTGGCAATCACACTTCGACTAACACAACCTCCAAACTAAAATGTACTCGATCTCTCACACACTAGTGAGGCACACTGTCTAGCAAATGGCTCTCTACTCTTAAACAAGCGTCCACCTCTCTCCGAATCCTTTTCTCTTCTCCCTATTAAAACACACTGTCCCGGCAGTGGCTTCTCCCTTCAATAAGAAACACAATCTTCCTCCCCTTCATTAAGTGTCCAGTTTCACCTCCTCTCACTCATTGCTTGCTACCCCAATCTCTCCCTGTCCAGTCACACCTTTTCTTTCTTTCTTTTTTAACATCAAACACATTCAAATACATATTTATTAATCCTTTTCAGAAAGCTTTTGTGTCTGCTGACAGAACATAACATAAAAAAATCATTACAGGGTAAGAAGGAACATATCAACATCCCAATCTAAATAACATCACTGATATGGATTACTAAGAAGAACTATTGGTTAGGTAATCTAAAATCCACAAAGAAGCTCTGGCATCAATATTGCTGTGAATTAGCTTCTGAGGAAGCAAACGGCATTTGCATTCAAATGACAATAACATCTGATTCAATTATACATGTTTGAGTATCCTGCTAATAAGCAAAAAATATTAACAATATTCTGTCAACAGCAAATATTTTGATCAACAACATACAAAGCATGACATCTCCAGCAAAGAACAAATTCTATATTGTTCACAGTTTCACATCAATTTACCAAGTAACTTATCTGATCAGTTGGATATCGTCATGCTACTATAAATAAAGTGCGAAAGAAAAAGAACTACAGTAAGGTAATTGTGCATTTTATATCTGAGAATAACTTCTCTGGTAATGTAAACATATACAGATTGCAAGCATGCATTTTGAAAATAAATGCTGATTTCAAACTAAACAATTGCACTATAGCTACTCAATCGGCACTATGGATTTATGTAAATTTACAATGCAGCAACAAAGCCGAACTATTTTGTCTATGACTGGATTATCATCACCAGGCTTTGTTGCCATCAGGTCAATAGGCACTTTAGACTGCAAAATTCCAAACTTTCTGCGAACAAAGCCTATAACTCTCTCAACATGAATTCGTACAGAGGCTATTTTTCTCGAATTTTCAACTTGTAGTGGGTGTAGTTGCTTTTTCCCATGGGTAAACTCTGGAATTATTAATTTAGCTTGATTAAAAAAGAACTTCATCTTCAATGTTGAAACCTCTGTCGGCCATAATTACATCACCTGGTAACAAGTTGGACAACAAAGAAGTATTTTCAATGATGTGTTTGTCTGAAGCCCTGCCACCAAATGCATCTGAAATGTAGCTGATTGAACCTTGTGGTGTGATCCCAATCAGATATTTGGCAGAATGATATTTTTTATAGTTGGAATAAACTTGGATCTGATTGGTTTGGCCCGAGGGTTTCTGTGCTTCAAGTTCAAAACAGTCAACAATAACAGCAACTTTATCTTTAAAGTTTTCTCTAAAGCACATAGGCATAGACAGTTTCAGAGCTTCTCTTGAAGGCCAGTGCAACAAAAAAGACAACCGTGCTACAAGTACATCAAGAGTTCTATGAAAACTCCTTTGCACAGTTGACACGGATACTTTCAGCTGATACCCTATATCCTGGAATTGGTAGTTCAGTCTGATCTTAATTAAACACAGCAAAAACTCTTGCTCTTTGGACAGTGACTGTGTTTGATTAGACATGTATGGCTCTACCGTTCTGAAAATAAGGTCCATTACTGCCAATGAAGTCCAGTGTAGAATGGAACTTAAGCTTCATCTTCAACATACACCTGTCTTTCATAAATAGAACAATGTTGTCTTTTTTTAACTGAATCAAGAAGTCTGGTCTCAGAGTCCTGCATGATTGCATCTATCTTTAGTCCAGTCAAATCTGTTTGAGTGTTCTGATCATTTGAACATGAATCTTCTATGCCACCATGTAAACTTTCTTCGCAAGCACTTGAGCAACCAAAATCTGTTTGAGTGTTCTGATCATTTGAACATGAATCTTCTATGTCACCATGTAAACTTTCTTTGCAAGCACTTGAGCAACCAAAATCACTTTCACATAATTTTTCTTCCTGGCTTGTCTCACTGCTGATTGATTTTCGCTTCTTGCTTGCAGTATGTAGAGTAGGGACGGATGCATTACTTCTTTTGCGAGACACAAGCCTCAAATACCTGTTTTTCGAAGTCTCAGCTTCTGAGCAAGTACTTGATCGCTCATGTCCCAAGTGTAGAGTGGGAAGCCAGGAAGGGCTGTTCCGGAAATTCACATATGCTGGCTTTCCTAGACACAAGAATAAAACAACTCATGAATTATATCTTTGTGATATTAACTACAAAAAAAATAATAATAATCAGCACTGAAACAAAATAAACCAAATACACGTCTAAAAAGAAAAATAATGAAATAAAAATAACATTTTTATCCTCTCTCTCTATAGCTATAGTTTATTAGTCGTGGTCATGCATAATGCAAGTCTTGTTTTGATGTTCACTCAAATCACGTGAACTGTCACCAACCTACACTGAAGACAATATTTATCACAATGTGTACAACATGCAGAACAATGTTAAATACTTTAGCAATTTGGAAAGCGTCTGGTTTCTTACCGCCAACAAAGTGTTTCGAACCGATAAGTATTTTGTTCCACTTCTGTTGTAATATCCTTTCGGTAAAGCCTTCCACAGACGACGTCGTTCTTCTGTAAGTTTTCTTGTTTCGTCGCCTTGGTTCAAAATAATTTTGGGTATCTTATTTGAAGATACATCTAGAGGAACATTTCGTTTACTGCAGGGCTTGTTTCCGCATCCTTTCATACCGCAGACGACCATGATAACCGATCAGTTGCCAGCAAGCTTCTGTAACCAATGCTTTAGTAGGTTAATCAAAATGGCCGCTGAAGCAGCGCGCAAAAACTGATGACGTCACGTGAAAACCACCCGTTGCTAGATGCTCGCATCATCAAGCCGTCGACCAGTTCCTTCGCTTCACCCTTTGTGCTAGTGAGAAAGAAGAATGGGGCACTGCGCATGTGTGTAGACTACAGGAGGGTGAACGCGCGGACAGTGAGGGACAGTTATTCGTTACCAAAAATAGAACAACTGTTTTTAACGTTGAGTGGGGCTAAGTTTTTCACTAGCCTAGATTTGTCAAAGGCCTACTACCAGGTACCTCTGTCCGAGCGAGCGAAGATTTCTGCATTTACCACCCCGTTCGGACTGTACGAGTTCCAGAGGTTGCCATTGGGCTTGGTCAACGCCCCCATGACCTTTCAGAGGTTGATGGACTGTTGTTTGAGTGACATGAACTTGGCAGAGCTGATAATTTTTCTTGACGATATTTTAATACATGGCACTAACCTCCAGCAGCTAGAAGATAGAACAATTAGAGCTCTGAAGAGGTTACGTAGTTTTAAGCTGAAACTTGACCCCGATAAATGTATTTTTGCCACCACTGAGGTTAGACACCTCGGATACCTCATCTCCGCAGAAGGTATTACGCCAGACCCTGAAAAGATCGAGGCTCTGACCAGTTGGCCTGTCCCCAAAACAGTGCGAGATGTTAAAGCGTTCCTAGGGTTTGCAGGATTTTACAGGCGCTGGGTTCCAGAGTTCGCGCAAATTGCCAAGTCTCTGAACGACCTTACTGTTGGATATGTACCCCACAAGCTCAAGAAAACAGCTAAGAAGGCGGGTGCACTCAATCTGTCGTCAGACATATCTCACCTGTGGGGAGAGCGAGAACAAAGTGCGTTTGAGTCCCTGATCAAAGCACTGACTGCAGAGCCGATGCTTGGCATCGCTGACCACTCCCAGCCCTTCATCCTGCATTGTGATGCCAGTGGCACTGGTCTTGGCATCGCTGACCACTCCCAGCCCTTCATCCTGCATTGTGATGCCAGTGGCACTGGCCTTGAAGCCGTGCTGTACCAACATCAACAGGGCAAACTTAAGGTAATCGCATACGCCAGCAGAGGGCTCAACAAGACAGAAGTGAACTACCCCGCGCACAAGCGAGAATTTCTCGCTCTGAAATGGGCCATGACAGAGAAGTTTCACGACTACATCTTGGGCTCCCGCGTCACCGTGGTTACCGACAACAACCCGCTTCGCCATGTGCTGAAGAATGCAAAGTTAGACGCCGTTAGCCACAGATGGTTGTCATCCCTGTCATTGTACGACTTTGACCACGTGTACAAACAGGGCTCGACACACACAGATGCGGACGGGTTGTCAAGGCGACCGCAGGACCCGCCAGAAGCAGATGAAGAATACAGGGATACCTTAGAGAAAGTTGGGTTCCTCCTGGAGAAAGCGAGGAGATTTCAAGACGACAATCCACAAGTTGTAAATCGAAGTGCAGTTGTGAGCATACTGACAGCCAAGAGCACAGGAAGGCCAGTACATTCCATCCAGTAGGCAGCAGACAGTCCGGAACATCACGCCCATGTCACGTGACAATGACGTCACTGACAACTTCACTCCAGCCGTCGAAGCTGTCGTAAGGGACCCAAACACCATTCCAGACGGCATCTTAGAGCCGGAGGGCGGGGAGCAAGACTTTGCCACCCTGACAGTCGACGACTGGCGGAGGTTACAGCAGCAAGACCCTCACATAGCCGCTGTCTGCCAAGCGCTCACAGGAGGAACCGACCTGACAGTGACGGGGCCAGAGACCAGGATATACAGGACCTGAAAGAAAGCCTCCATAGTGCATACAGAATGGCCACAGAGCAAATGGAAAAGGCCTCACTGAAGAACAAGATAAGGTATGATGCAGGATCTTTGGCAGCAACTTTAGAAGTGGGAATCTGTTACTCCCAGTGGGTGCACTAGGCTGGGCACCACCTTTGGCCCAAGAAAGAACCACCAGAAACAACAATCCCAGACAGCGCGCAGACGAGGTAGCAGCCACACCCCCCGACTGTGGAAATGGTGAAGATGAACCGATGCAATTTCCAGACATCAAAGTGGGCCTAGAGTTGAGGCCAGAGGCACCAGAGTTTGTTCCAGCCGCGGTACCTGCAGAAAACCGGCAGGAGGGAGTAGAGCAGGAAGATGAAAGAGAGGAGACAACAGAGAGCGACAGTGAAGAGCAGCAACCTCTACGCCGCTCTGACAGAATCCGCCGACTGGTGGACAGGTTAAATCTTATGCACCGATGTGCAAGTGCAAATCAGTCGGACAGGGGGAAGCTGCATGGTGTCCGACAGGAGATGCAAAATCTTTTAGGTTCTAGTCAGAAAACTAACTCTCAGGGAATACGGTCTGTATACTGGGCCGTAAATGAAGTAATGGAGGTATTGGAGAAGTGGCTTAGTTTACTGAGTTTACCTGAAACTGATGTGTGATCGGTCGATCCCTCCCATTTAGTAGCCATATTTTTTTACAGACACCTCTAGGGGTAGTTGTGAGATTGTGTATGGAATTTGATGTACATGGGTGTTGGATTTACCCAGGTTGTCTGTGACACGGAGCTCACAGACCCCTTCAACGTCAGTACTGGGGTGAAGCAGGGCTGCATTCTGTCGCCGTTCCTCTTCATCCTGGCCATGGACTGGATCATGAAAACTTCGACCGACAGTGAGAGGAGAGGGATCAGATGGACCATGACTATGACAGCAACAACAACGCTGGAAGACTTAGACTTTGCTGATGACATTGCCTGCGGCCACACCGCCAGCAAGACATGCAAGAAAAACAAATGCCTTCTCAGAAACAGCTGAAAACCTTGGCTTGAAGGTCAGTGCAAAGAAAACGAACAGTATTAGAATGAACGACAGAGTCCAAGACAGCATCAAACTAACTGGAGAAGAGATTGAGGAAGCTGACAGTTTCACCTATCTTGGGTCCAAAATGTTTGAAAGCCAGCCACGCCTTCACCTCACTCAGGAACACATGGAAGGCAAAAAACATCAGTCAGAAGATCAAGCTGAGAATCTTCCAGTCAACTGTGATCAGCACCCTCCTCTACGGATCAGAATCATGGAAGATGACCAAAACCATCAGTAACAAGCTTGACGTCTTCCAAAACAGATGCCTCAGGCGCATACTTAACATCTTTTGGCCAAAGACCATCACCAGCGAAGAACTCCACCGAAGAGCTGAAACCGAGTCCATCACCACGCAGGTTCAACAAAGGCGTTGGCGATGGATTGGAAATGTGCTCCGCCAGCAGACAGCAGACCTCTCCACAGTCGCCCTACGATGGACTCCAGACGGCCGAAGAAAACGAGGCCGCCCAAAGGAATCTTGGAGAAGAACAGTGGAAAGGGAGATGAAAGGAAAGGGCTGGACATGGGTCACCTAGAGCAGGTTTCAGCCGATCGACATCGGTGGCGGACTCTGGTTGAGGCCTTATGTGCAACCTGATTCACGGAGAGGATTAGAGGGATAGATGGTTATGGCAAAATAACTAATCAAATGCCCTGCAGTTCTTATATTCAGAATCAGCAAAATTTCTATCTACCTCCTCCACACAAGACTGATATTGCTGGCTTCAGTGACTTGCAAGATATACTGGTGCCTATGCAAAGAGTAAAACAATGCATGGCGCACTGCATAAAACATTGTTTGAACTGCTTCACTTAAAATATTGCATTAACATTTTACAGCTGCATCAAGAAAATAGCAACGTTTGCAATAAAGATAAACTCTCAAAAAAAACGATTCACAATATTGTGGAAAGTATTGTTCAGCGGGCTGTCACTCCCCTTTCAAACAAAAAGTTATTTGGGATATTCTCCCCTGAGTCCTTGTCACCCATCTGTGAGTTTTCCATATACATCTTTATGACAAGTTAAATGAACTTGATGAGTATGCTTGGTGCAGGGGATGAATATACATCACACAATTAATATTTAAAAACAGGTTGGAACACGCATTTCTTGGAAGACCAAAGGCCTGCTATTTCTCTCTTTAACACAACAAATAAACAACTTACAAAAAAAAAACAACAACTGCCAATCTGCAGTAAAATATCACAAGATATCAGTAAAATCAGGCGCATTCAGCAGTAAGATCACCATCATTCATCTGCAAGATCTGACAAGCATACACCATGTCAGGAACGCTGTTTTTGTTTTTTTGAATCTCACACTTTCACTTCACGCACGCGTCTCCTTTCGTGTTCTTTCCTTCACTCACAAAAACACTTAGATTTGTCGTAGGCAACAAAAACTTTATAACAGTCAACATTAACTAAAGATATAGAAATGTCTGAGCAGGGCTTCTGCTAAGGCTAAATTCTTTGGGGTCCCAGGGACCCCTTCTTCAGATTTCTAAGGGGTCCCAGGCTAACTCTAAGGGGTCCCTTTACAATGTGAAAAAAAATCAACAAATCAACTACTTTGTTCAACTGCCTTTCTGACACACAAAGCACTGTAATGTCTAGTCAGAAACGGCGAGATTTCTGTGCCATGATGTCTGTGCAAGCATCTGTGATGAGCTTATGCTCACTGTACTTGGGGTGCTCACTTTCTTTCCATTTCTAAGGCAATGAATTTAACCACGCTGTCAACGACATCTTGGAAATAAGTTAAATAAGCTGCACCTGGTGGTGGATGGGAGAGGATGTATGAAAGTATGAATGCCTCAGATG
>SRHC01003413.1:408032-420786 GCA_004794325.1 Pomacea maculata | reverse complement strand
GGTAGTAATTGAAGACGACTGGCCGATGGCAGTCCACACCTCGTGTACTCCTACCATCCCTTGCACGGACGATACCCCTCATTTCCCCCCGGTGGGAAGATATCGGCCTTTAGTGGAACTCTTCTTGGTAAGGGGGAAAAAAACCCAGTGCAAGGGAAGTTACTCTCACTTGTAGCAGACGACAACAATAGGTTGGTCTACGACGTCAGACACTACACTTACCCGATTTTGTATCTGTTCTTCGCCCAAATTTGAAGGGGTCCCCTGGGACCCCACTGACAAAAATTGAAGGGGTCCTCCGAACTTTTAATGCGTACTGTACGCAATTTTTTGCGTAATCAGAAGCCCTGTCTGAGTCTTTCAGTTCGCTTCTAAATTATAAGATATACGTCAAATATCTTTCAATTCCGGAAATACTACAGCGCACAGGCTGCTCCAATAGTTCTCTTCATGTCCCAAGACAACATACACATGTTCCTTTCAATATTCTACGAACTGTCGTATGTTTCTGAATACTTCATTATAGTCTTACTTACTCACATCCACAATTGCCACGTCTACGTAAAATCCTCTCTGCCCCAAAACTGGTACCACAAATATATTCCGGAGGATCAACACAGGATCCAAGGCTGACACCACAAATATACTCTTGGGGGTCAACACATGACCCAAAGCTGGTACCACACATACATCCACAGGGATCGACCCACACAATATCCAAAACGAACACCACACACACTTTCAGTCCGCCTCTCTTCCCTGCTCACAGCCGTCTGCTTTCTTCCAAATATTTTTTCACTTGCGTCTCTATCAAATTACGTCATTTTTTGCGTCATAAAATGACGTCGGGTTCTGACGCGAAACCGCGACGCAATCTACACACTCATAAATGCAAGGCAAGGGCAACAATCTCTAAGAAAACAAAAGACAGGGGCAACAACCTCCCGCCCCTCACAGACTGGTCCGTGACACACCACCAGGCTGCAAGTGCAAGACGTTTAGTTTGGCCTCAATACCATTTTCTTCTGATGTGTAATGTATACATGTTTACCTCTCTCTTTTGTAAATAGCATATAGCATGAAATTTTAAACATTAGGACAACTGTTCTCAACCTTTTACTAGTGACGCCCCCCTGACGACTGTAATGTGTGGGTCCTGCGCGCAATGATTAATTTCCACTCGCATGCACCCCTCCAGCATGCGTCCACACGCTCACTCCAAAACACTCCTCAAAATACCGAACTTCAATATGAACAAAGGATATAATCAAAGAAAAGTGTACATATATATACACATAACTACATAAAAGATTGGCTACAAGTATATCTTAAAACTTATCTCTCTGGTGTTTCTTCTTGTTAGTTTTCTCACGATAATAATTCCACTGCTCACTGTTCACAAGTTACAGTTCAGTCCTATTTAGACTTCAACGAGAGTTCACAAATTCCTGCTTATCAAAATTCACACTTCACAGTTTCAGTCCCCACGTGGACTTGAACGTCTTCGATGATCCATAAGACGGACTCTCAAGCGGCCGCTCACCAGCTCGCTACCCGGAGAAGTGACGTTCTCTGCCCCTCCCCCAGACTTGGTTCCTTTCTTCCGGTGGGCGTAACTTCCTCCCGTTGGCCTTGGAGGTGTAGGAAGGGTCTGGACGCAGGTGTAAGGGGCGTTGCTCGCCTCAGGCGGTACCCGACCTTCAGCTGGACAAAGAGGGGTCGGGCTGTTACCCGGTGGTCTCCCCCTTGCCATGGTTGACTCGCGGCCGCTTACGTCAGGTGTTGTCGTTAGCTTCGACTGGCCAGACATTTGGCGCGCCAGTCGGGCCGGTATGCCGCCAGCTTGATCAGTTCACTGCTTTAATCATTGTAATCAAGCTACCCCAACCCAATAACACACTAAATACACAAAATGCCACAAAAGTAGAAAACATTTTTTCTACAACGACCAAAGGTAGGTCCGCGCACCCCACTTAGCCAGCAATGTAAACTAATTTCACTAATACCGGTATAAGAAACTTTTAAAAAATGACCACCTTTGTGCCCCCCTTGCAAGCACGTGACCCCACCGTTTGAGAACCGCGGCATTAGGAGGTGCCATCCAGCAGCTAAGCTGATTGCAGAAAGAGAATGTCATTACTGTTTCTAGAAGAAGAATTTTTCTTTCTTATAAAGAAGCTTTGTTGCATTTCTTTGCTTTGAATCGCCCACTATTTTAAAGACCTACCCAAGGAGTGATTGATACCTCTTATATCACTTCTTAATACATGTACATTGAACATGAAATTGCTAGAAGACAATGAATATATAATCTTCCTTTATTCATTTCCTCATTGTATATTTTTTTCCCTATCTCATTCTTATGTTAAGTAAACAGGTGTCATGTGATAACCAGTATAGGGCTACAGTGTTGGTGTCTCACTTCTGTTCCCTCCACGAAACAGGCGGACTCGCTGGTAAGCAGACTGTCAGAAGGTGGGATGGGCAACTGTAAGTGGTGTTTGCGAGACGGGTAGCCGGCCTTTGGCGGCACTGGACCGTCGGGTGGACAAAGGGCCAAGAAGTCTCACCACCTTTTATCTCCCCTGGAATCAGTAAGCCCGTGAACCGCGGACCGCTTACGTCACGACGGACATAGATCAAAGTCAGGGTGGAATGCGGGAGGGTAGTTGTCGTTGCAGGGGATCTCTCAGAGAAAGGGAGAGCATCGTCAGCCTACGCCCGTTAATTATAGAAGTCCGCGACACATTTGAAACAGGACAACAGCGCTACCTGTTATTGTCACCCGCTGGACACAGGTAGTGAATGGGAAGCCAGACGGGATGGCACGTCTCTAGTGAGAGGGGGTAAAGAGGGGTGTAGTGTGGGCTGGAATAAGCCACAGTGACCACCTGTCTATCATGCGTTAGCTACGAGTGATTGGTTGTAGCTAGGTAACAGAATGGTTGAAGGTAAGACTGAAGTATGTTTGACCAATCGCGAGAGAGGATGATCCTCGCAGATGAGGATTTAGTATTGTGATCGGTCAAGACTCGTGGTCTTTCTTGTGATCATCTTCTGCGAACACTTATTAACAAACTAAAACGCTATTTGCTCATTGTAGCTCTACTTTTAAGAATGGTTTATTTTTGTCTGACCATTGTAGTAAATGTTCATTTTTTTCAATCCTTGCTATCTTTGGCTATTTTATCTTAAGTTGTAAATCTCCTGGTCTCCCCACCTGACAATGTGGATGAGCTTGTGGCTCTGTACAACAGCACCCTGACTGCTCTTCTTGACAAGTTTGCGCCTGTGACAAAGAGGTGCATTACTGAGCGTCCTGATACCGCGTGGTTTACTCCAGAGGTACGCCAAGCCAAGAAGGTCAGGCGGCAGGCGGAGCGCAAATGGCGCAAGAGTAGACTGGAGGTGGATCGTCAGATTTATCGCCATACAAGGAGCCAGTGTTCAGCCATCATTGTCAAAGCTAGGTCGCGGTATGTTATGAATATTCTAAGCTCTGCAGTTTCTGATTCCCGCAAGATGTTCGCGGTTGTGAATGGTCTCCTGGGTAAAGATGTGACTCAGCCTGTTCTTCCAGAGATGGATGACCAGACCGCTGCCAGTACATTAAGTGCTTACTTTGAAGACAAGATAAAGACCATAATGGACAGCTTCAGTGACTTGGTTGATACTGTGGAGCAAACCAGTGACTTGTTTTGTGACACGCCCCTCTCTAACTTTCAACCAGTGACAGAAGATGAATTATTGAAACTAGTTCGGCGTTGTAGCCCAACCACGTCTGTGGATGATCCTATCCCCACTAGTGTTCTTTTCCAGCACCTTGACATTCTACTTCCTGTAATAGTTCGCATAGTCAATGCTAGCCTTTTCTCTGCCACTGTACCCAGACAATTTAAAACAGCTGTGATCAAGCCTATCTTGAAGAAGCACAACTTGGACCCGAGCTCGTGTAAAAACTATAGACCTGTGTCGAATTTGCCTTTTGTTTTGAAACTTGTGGAGCGTGTCGTTGCTCAGCAGTTGACATTCCACCTGGACCGCTACAGCCTCTTGGATAAATTCCAGTCGGCGTACAGACCCAAGCACAGCTGTGAGACAGCCCTTCTGTCTTATGAACGATCTTCTGTGCAGTGCGGATGCAGGGAAAGTGACTCTTGTGGTCCTCCTTGATCTGAGTGCGGCCTTCGATGTCATTGATCACACCACTCTACTAACTCGTCTCCAGATGGAGGTGGGCATTGGTGGTTCCGCCTTGCAGTGGTTCCATTCCTACCTCAGTGATCGTACACAAAGGGTGATGGTCAATCAAGCTTCTTCAGTGACAGTTCCATTGCTGTGCGGTGTCCCGCAGGGCTCTGTTTTGGGCCCGGTTCTATTTTCTATTTACACATCTCAGCTTGGTCCTCTCATTGAGAAGCATAATGTGAACCGTAAGATGTTTGCAGATGACACTGAACTCTATTTTTCATTTAGTACAGACAGTGAGTCGGTGCGTGAGGCAGTTTGTGCTGTAGAAGATTGTTGTTTAGAGGTCAAGTCATGGATGCTGAGGAATAAACTCAAGCTTAATGATGAGAAGACAGAGGCGATGCTATGTGGTTCCAAGTTTAGCCTTGGCAAAGTCTCTCTAGACACCATCCAAGTGGGTCAAGCTAGAATCCCCCTCTCCAGCTCCGTACGGAACCTTGGACTCTATGTCGACAATCTTCTAACTATGTCTGATCATGTCAGTTCTGTAGTCAAGGCGTGTTATTTCCATATCCGCACACTTGGACGACTCCGACCCATTCTCGATAGGAAGACTGCAAATGCAGTTGCTGTGTCCCTCATCTGTTCTAGATTAGACTATGCAAACAGCGGCCTGTGGGGGATTTCAAAGAGCGAGTTGTCGAGACTTCAGCGAGTGCAAAATACGGCTGCAAGAATAGTTGCACGCAAGAAGAAATCTGATCGCATTACTCCTGTACTACGTGACCTACATTGGCTTCCTGTGGAGAAAAGAATTATCCACAAATTGTTAACTTTGACATATGGCTGTCTTCACGACCTTGCGCCTGCATATCTCCAAGAACTTATTCGCCGTTACCAACCTCAGCGGAACCTTCGTTCAGCAGCACACTTCAGACTTGAACGACCGAGTGTTCAGTCAGGGAATACTAACAAGAAGACTGCGGGTTTCAGATCCTTCTCCAATGTAGCCCCGCTTTTGTGGAACTCGCTTTCCCTCTCGACTAAGGAGTCTGATAGTATTGCATCTTTTCGGAAAAATTTTAAGACTCCCTTGTTTAACATTATTTAAAGTTATCATTTGACCTGCAGTTTCGTGGCTGCTGGGTTCCCCGCGCATTGAGCGTATCTCAGTGATACGGATACTAGCGCGTTACAAAACTACATCATCATCATCATCATCATCATCAAATCAGTTTTCGTTTTTTAATCAAATATTTTGCGCTTGTCTCGGTGACCGCGTTGCGCTGAGAAGTGGGAACCCTGGGATATACCCATGTGTAGCGAGCAGTGGAGCTTGGGAGCGAGGTACACGTGGGCTCTTTCCGTCTATCGAGCGCGCTACAGAACCGATAATAGCGATGCGAACCGGGTGGACGCTGTCTAGTAGAGTGGTGCTCGCGGAATTACACTCACCCGGCGCAGACCAAACAAACCTCGAGGCGTTGGTGGGACCGAGCTGCGAATCACCCATCCGCATCGACGGCGTGACGTCACGTTGTTTGATAGACAGCGGCTCGCAGGTGTCCATTGTGTCGGAGTCTTTTTTCCGCAGAAATATGCGACATCGACAGCTGGAAAACCTGGATTCTACACTGCAAGTGATAGGAGCAGGCGGTCATTCTGTGCCCTATATTGGTGTTGTGCGTGTGTCGGTGTGGCTGCCTAAAGATGTCGTTGGTGTGGACAGTAAAGTAGACACCTTACTACTTGTCTGTCCAGACACAGAGTATTCGTCACGTGTGCCAGTGATAGTGGGCACCAACATCCTGAGAGCCTACGCCCGGCAGTGCGAACGTATGGCGGGGCGGAACTTTACCACAAGACTACCGTTGTGTGGCATGATTGCTCATGCGTACAGGGAGGCGACAAGTGCACCCAATGGACATCTGTGCCCGGTACGACTGCTGACACCGGACATAACACTGCCACCACGCTCGGTGACCGATGTCCGAGGGATTGTGCGTCATGGTGTAAACATCAACAAGGACGCTGTGCTGATCCAGGAACCAACGGTGGAGGCGTTACCGGACGGTGTGTGCGTGTTGAGTGGTAAAGTGGCAACAAACACTCTTCCGCGGATTAGGGTGACTTTGTTAAACACCACTGATTCACCCGTTACTGTCAAACGGAAAAGTGTGGTAGCGGACCTGTTTACCATCCAGAGTGAATATTCACTTCCCAGTGACAAGTCCCACTTGACAAGACTTGAACTGTGACACAAGACGCTGGCCGGGTGCAGCGTCACATGTCGTCTGGAAGAGGAGTTTCTCACTGCCACCTGCACTCTTGACCCTGTGACACTGGCTGACACTACCGTGATATTTTCCGGTAACCATTCTTGTGAACGCGCGGTGATTGTAACAGGTGCGTTCAGAGTCGTTGTCAGACTACCACACAGTTCCACAGTTTGCTGCGGAGGAATATCCAGCACTGCACTATTTAACCGAACTGGCCGTAGGTCTAGAAGGCCCTGTTCGATGGTATTGGCGGCGGTTGAAAGGAGATGATGTTGTTTTCTCACAGTCTCTGCTGGGGTCTCACGGTCGCCCTCTCGGACCAGCACTCGCCCCTCTGTGGTGGTGCCTTTCAGTTCGGGGAGGCCCTGTTTCTTTCGCCACTCGTTGTCCTGCCTCCTCCATTCACTGGATTGTTGCACTCACGATAGAAGTGCCCCTCCTCCCCACACTTGAAACAGTACTTGCTTCTTCTCACCTTACAAACCGGTCTATGTTGTACGTGGGTGACACGCACCTTTGTACGGGCTTTGGTGCATCTCTCATCCTTCTCACTTGGTGCATCACATTTTGAGATCAAACTCTCAATCTGCCACACATGCGGGTATAACTCAGGGAAGGTGGGCCTACCTTCCCCAGGAATTCCAAATTTGCTTCGAATCTCCATGGCGACCATCGGTTCGGAGATTCCCTTGGAGAATATATAATACAGCCTGCGGTTGCATTCCTCCTCCGCCAGGCCGCCTAATGTTTTTAGCTCCGACATCTTTGTGGAGAGTTGCAGAAGGAATTGTGACAGGCACTGCCCTCTGGTCGGTCTTGTCTGGCACAATTCAATGTACATGTCGTCTGCAGATCGTAGCCATCCAAACAGCGCCTGCAAGTCTGCAACCAATTCGCTGACGGCGCCATGCTGTTTGTCTTTGGTGTGGACATGTGCCGCTCCTTTCAGACTTCGTCTCAGGAACCCGACCTTCTCCTCCATCAGTGCATCGTCTTGTACTTCGAGCGCCTGCACTCTCCACTGCTCGAAGGTGACTTCTTGGGGAGATGTAGGTGGAAGTCCTGTGAATGTTTTTAATTCCGGAGGAGGAGCGGGCGGTAGTAATTGCACTTGTATCGGTCTCGTTGTTTTGTTTCTCACATGTTCCGACCGGAGCTCTTCCACCTGGCGGCGAAGTTCTTCAACCATGCTATCTTGGTCTGGTGTTCCGGTGCTGGTTGTGTTGCAGTCCGCCATGGTGTTCTGCCGAGTGACTAAAGTTACTCTAGTACAACTAGCCCAACATTGGACGCCAGAAATGTAAGCAACACGTCAGTCTCTGATGGTTACTAGAGTGGGGGGAGGGGAATGGTGTTTTACGCCGTGCCAGCAGCTGAGGCTATATCATGGCAAGCAGCCAGCCCTGTAAACAGATGCCACGTGCAGAGAAAGAACAGCGTGCCCGAGATGAGCAATGAACTCAGGGCAGCTAACCTTCACTGTATTCGTCACATGCGCTAACCGTTGCGCCACCGGACCGCTACGTAGAGTGGGCTACTGGTACAGGAATAACAACAAAGATGGAATTTCGGCACACTGTAGTTTTTATTCAGTGTTTCACTCGGCGGCTGGACTGCACTCCCTCCAATCTTACTTTCAAATCGTAAAAGGTCCGTCGCTACTGTAAAGGCCTATTCCCACGCTGCAATGTTGGCACTTAGCGGGGTTAGCAGCCCCCCAAGGCCTTAGCGAGTTGTGCACACGGCACGCAGAAAGGCCTTCTCGCTGGGTTTCGAGATATAGTGCGCGTATAGAGATATCTATAGAGATATAGCACACGTATAGAGATATAGCACGCGTATAGAGATATCTATAGAGATATAGCACACGTATAGAGATATCTATAGATATATAGCACACGTATAGAGATATCTATAGAGATATAGCACACGTATAGAGATATAGCACACGTATAGAGATATCTATAGAGATATAGCGCGTGTTTCTATTTTCTCGCTAGGCCGACCTACGCTGTAGGGCTCTAGCCAATTGGAATGCTTGAACACAGTAGGCTCCCTTCTTACCTCCACATTGTAAACAATGGCCATGCGAGCTGTGTGCTCATGACTTCTCTTGGAGAGAATTATCCGAGTCTGTTCGACACTGCACACCCCGAGTACATGAACAGATATAAGGCTAGAATACCTTCACGGAAATCGCTCGTGGCTCGTGGCAATGGCATGACAGGTAACAATTTGGAAGATGACCTTGCTACGTGGGAATAGGACGATGGCGCTAAGCTGTCTAGGCGCAAGTTTTTTGTACAAGAAACATTGCAGCGTGGGAATAGGCCTTAAAGCTGCGCTACTTATACAGTAAAACTTTCGAGGAACCATACAACCCGCCTTGTCTCGTTATTGTTTGCCTAAAAGGCTCACTCAACTTCGTAACTTTTGATGTAACAACGACCCTGTAGCCACGGGTGGGCAGCTCAAGGCCGGGTACTACGTGCACAGCCGACGTGGGAAAGGGACAACGTGGGCAGTTCGACGAGAACTCTGTACAAACAATTGCATAACTCAGTACACTACTAGAGTGCTACAGAACTAAAGATAGAAGTAAAGATAGAAACCACCACCAGTTGGTGCAACTTACCTTGTCGTGGTGTGGTGGCTTGCGTGCCTTGCTGATCCACAGAGCTATGTCGGCGGGAGCTAGCCTTGTGCTCCTGGCAGGCTTAACCATGCCGAACAGGTCTGCGGGGAGAGGCCAGACTAAAGTGTTGCACCCTAACTAGATGTAAAGATAGAATTAAAGATAGAACTAAAGATAGAACTAATATAGAACTAAAGATAGAATTAAAGATACAATTAATATAGAACTAAAGATAGAATTAAAGATAGAATTAAAGATAGAATTAATATAGAACTAAAGATAGAATTAAAGATAGAATTAAAGATAGAATTAATATAGAACTAAAGATAGAATTAACATAGAATTAAAGGTAGAATTAAGATAGAACTAAAGGTAGAACTAAAGATAGAATTAATATAGAATTAAAGAAAGAACTAAAGATAGAATTAACATAGAACTAAAGATAGAACTAATATAGAACTAAAGATAGAATTAACATAGAATTAAAGGTAGAATTAACATAGAACTGGAGATAGAACTAAAGATAGAATTAACATAGAACTAAAGATAGAATTAATATAGAACTGAAGATAGAACTAAAGATAGAGCTAAAGGTAGAATTAAGATAGAACTAAAGGTAGACCTAATGATAGACCTAATGATAGAACTAAAGATAGAACTAAAGATAGAATTAACATAGAACTAAAGGTAGAATTAAGATAGAACTAAAGGTAGAACTAAAGATAGAACTAAAGGTAGAATTAAGATAGAACTAATGATAGAACTAAATATAGAATTAACATAAGTTTAAAGATAGAATTAATATAGAACTAAAGATCGAATTAAAGATAGAATTAATATAGAACTAAAGATAGAATTAAAGATAGAATTCATATAGAATTCAAGATAGAACTAAAGATTGAATTAATATACAACTAAAGATAGAATTAATATAGAACTTAAGATAGAATTAAAGATAGAATTAAAGATATAATTAATATAGAAATAAAGATAGAATTAATATAGAACTAATGATAGAACTAAAAATAGAACTAATATAGAACTAACGATAGAATTAATATAGATATTAAGATAGAATTAAATATAGAATTAATATAGAACTAAAGATACAACTAAAGATAGAACTCAAGATAGAATTAAAGATAGAATTAAAAATAGAATAAATATAGAATTAAAGATAGAATTAAAGATAGAATTAATATAGAATTAAAGATAGAATTAAATATAGCAATAAAAGTAGAATTAAATAGAAATAAACTAGATGAAACGTTAGGGCCACCACCAGTTGGTGCAACTTACCTTGTCGTGGTGTGGTGGCTTGCGTGCCTTGCTGATCCACAGAGCTATGTCGGCGGGAGATAGCCTTGTGCTCCTGGCAGGCTTAACCATGCCGAACAGGTCTGCGGGGAGAGGCCAGACTAAAGTGTTGCACCCTAACTAGAAGTAAAGATAGAACTAAAGATAGAACTAAAGATAGAACTAAAGATAGAACTAAAGATAGAGTGAACATAGAACTAAAGATAGAATTAAAGATAGAGCTAAAGATAGAATTAATATAGAATTAAAGATAGAATTAAAGGTAGAATTAATATAGAACTAAAGATAGAATTAAAGATAGAATTAATATAGAACTAAAGATAGAATTAAAGCTAGAATTAATATAGAACTAAAGAAAGAATTAAGATAGAATTAAAGATAGAACTAAAGACAGAATTAAGATAGACCTAAAGATAGAACTAAAGATAGAACTAAAGATAGAACTAAAGATAGAACTAAAGATAGAGTGAACATAGAACTAAAGATAGAATTAAAGATAGAGCTAAAGATAGAACTAATATAAAACTAAAGATAGAATTAAAGATCGAATTAAAGATAGAATTAATATAGAACTAAAGATAGAATTAAACATAGAATTAATATAGAATTAAAGATAGCACTAAAGTTAAAATTAATCTAAAATTAAAGGTAGAACTAAAGATAGAATTAAAGATAGAATTAAAATTAGAAATAGATAGAATTAACATAAAACTAAAGATAAAACTAAAGATAGAGTGAATATAGAACTAAAGATAGAATTAAAGATAGAAATAAAATAGAACTCAAGATAGAATTAAAGATAGAATTAATATAGAACTAAAGATAGAATTAAAGCTAGAATTAATATAGAACTAAAGAAAGAATTAAGATAGAATTAAAGATAGAACTAAAGATAGAATTAAGATAGACCTAAAGATAGAACTAAAGATAGAATTAACATAGAATTAAAGGCAGAACTAAAGATAGAACTAAAGATAGAACTAAAGATAGAATTAAGATAGATCTAATGATAGAACTAAAGATAGAATTAACATAGAATTAAAGGTAGAATTAAGATAGAACTGGAGATAGAAATAAAGATAGAATTAACATAGAACTAATGATAGAACTAAAGATAGAATTAACATAGAATTAAAGGTAGAATTAAGCTAGAACTAAAAATAGAAATAAAGATAGAATTAACATAGAACTAAAGATAGAACTAAAGATAGAGTGAATATAGAACTAAAGATAGAATTAAAGATAGAGCTAAAGATAGAACTAAGGTAGAATTAATATAGAACTAAAGATAGAATTAAAGATAGAATTAATATAGAACTAAAGATAGAATTAAGATAGAATTAAAGATAGAACTAAAGATAGAATCAAGATAGACCTAATTATAGAACTAAGGATAGAATTAACATAGAATTAAAAGTAGAATTAAGATAGAACTAAAGGTAGAACTAAAGATAGAACTAAAGGTAGAATTAAGATAGAACTAATGATAGAACTAAAGATAGAATTAACATAGAATTAAAGGTAGAATTAGGATAGAACTAAAGATAAAAATAAAGATAGAATTAACATAGAATTAAAGGTAGAATTAAGATAGAACTAAAGATAGAACTAAAGATAGACTTAAGATAGACCTACTGATAGAACTAATGATAGAACTCAAGATAGAATTAACATAGAATTAAAGGTAGAATTAAGATAGAACTAAAAATAGAACTAAAGATAGAATTAAAAATAGAATTAATATAGAACTAAAGATAGAATTAAAGATAGAATTAACATAGACCTAATGATAGAACTAAAGATAGAATTAACATAGAATTAAAGGTAGAATTAAGATAGAATTAAAGGCAGAACTAAAGGTAGAACTAAAGATAGAACTAAAGGTAGAATTAAGATAGAACTAAAGATAGAAATAAAGATAGAATTAACATAGAATTAAAGGTAGAATTAAGCTACAACTAAAGATAGAGCTAAAGATAGAACTAAAGATAGAATTAATGATAGAACTAAAGATAGAATTAAGATAGAATTAAAGGTAGAATTAAGATAAACTAAAGATAGAATTAAGATAGAACTAAAGATAGAATTAAAGATAGAATTAAGATAGAACTAATGATAGAAGTAAAGAAAGAACTAAAGATAGAATTAACATACAACTAATGATAGAATTAAAGATAGAATTAACATAGAATTAAAGGTAGAATTAAGCTAGAACTAAAGATAGAAATAAAGATAGAATTAAGATAGAATTAAAGATAAAACTAAGGTAGAATTAATATAGAACTAAAGATAGAATTAAAGATAGAATTAATATAGAACTAAAGATAGAATT
>SRHC01003413.1:377543-407479 GCA_004794325.1 Pomacea maculata | reverse complement strand
AAGATAGAATTAACATAGAATTAAAGGTAGAATTAAGATAGAACTAAAAATAGAATTAAAGATTGAATTAAGATAGAGCTAAAAATAGAACTAAAGATAAAATTAAAGATAGAATTAATGATAGAATTAAAGATAGAATTAATATAGAACTAATGATAGAATTAAAGATAGAATTAAAGATAGAATTATCATAGAATTAAAGGTAGAACTAAGATAGAACTAAAAATAGAACTAAAGATAGAATTAAAGATAGAAGTAAATATAGCAATAAAAGTAGAATTAATATTTTCAATAAACTAGATGAAACGTTAGGGCCACCACCAGTTGGTGCAACTTACCTAGTCGTGGTGTGGTGGCTTGCGTGCCTTGCTGATCCACAGAGCTATGTCGGCGGGAGATAGCCTTGTGCTCTTGGCAGGCTTAACCATGCCGAACAGGTCTGCGGGGAGAGGCCAGACTAAAGTGTTGCACCCTAACTAGATGTAAAGATAGGACTAAAGATAGAACTAACGATAGAATTAACATAGAATTAAAAATAGAACTAAAGATAGAACTAAAGATAGAACTAAAGATAGAGCTAAAGATAGAACTAAAGATAGAGCTAAAGATAGAACTAAAGATAGAATTAAAGATAGAATTTAAGACAGAATTAAGATGGAACTAAAGATAGAATTAAAAATAGAATTAATATAGAAGTAAAGATAGAATTAAAGATAGAATTAATATAGAACTAAAGATAGAATTGAAGATAGAACTAATGATAGAATTAACATAGAATTAAAGGTAGAATTCAGATAGAACTAAAGATAGAATTAATATGAGGTTGGGGCCAGGGCGACATCCCTAGCTCCGGTCCGTTTTTTGTCTCTGTACTTTTTTTTTGGGGGGGGGGTGAACTGTGCTCACAGACCGTGTGCGCAAACTTTTGATTTCATAGTCTAAATAAGTGTTTGAAGGTGTAGCTGTCATTGAGTTTCAGCAATAATATTTGCAAACATTGACGTCGAGATTGTGATCAGACAGACAGACAGACAGACAGACAAGACAAGACAAGACAAGACAAGACGTTAAAAACATTAACACGGACACTGACCAGAAAGATAGACGGACTGAGGGACAGAACAGTTAAAAACGTTGCCATGGACACGGCGATCGTTCTTCTCATCAAGACATTGCCCACGGTGAAGACAAGTGAACACAAGTGAACAGAGGGGAGTCTCTACAAATCAGGCCCCGTGTTGGCTGAGCGACTGCATGCCTGTTGTGTAAGCTGGGCGACAAAGTCAACAAGGCGTTTTCTGCCAGGTGTGATCAGGTGTTGTAAGCGCTCTCTTTGTTCTCTAGCTTCTTGCTTGGCGCCCCCGTGCGGGCCACACCTGAGGTTACAGGTCACCACAGGGGCTGTCACCATGGTGAGTCTTCAGGACCTACGGCTGTCGTGACCAGACAGCCTGTGGCAGCAATTTCCACCAGACACTAGCCTGTCCATAGACAGGTCCATAGATTTTATGTTAACAACAGTCAATTCCCTCACAGCTTCCTCCTTCCTTGGTCGCCCAGAGCGAACTCCATCCATGTGGCCCGTCAGGCCAAGAGCTTGGATGAGGCTACTCGGCCACCACACGCTCGATGCCCGCTATTTCATGCAAATGTCGTCTAAGGTGCTCCTTAGATACCCGCCATTTATGTGCTGAATGTGGAGGTGAATGTTATCGGTGTTGTATTCACAATGTCACGTGTAATGATACTCTAATGATCGATGACGAACAATTTAATGTAATTAATCCCTAGATGTCACGTGTGGTGATATTCCCATGATCAGTGACGAACAATGTAATGTCAGTAATCGCTAGATGTCACGTGTGGTGATATTCCCATGATCAGTGACGAACAATGTAATGTCAGTAATCGCTAGATGTCTTTGTGGCAACAGTCAACGTTCTTCAGGCGACAGGCGGCGATAACTCTGCTGTCTTGCTGCCTCCTGTCCTAATCGGATTGTGTCGGTACGTGTGTTGTCGCCTGTCAGCTGCAGCAGCTGGCGCCAAGCAGCATCCCCCGAATGGCTGCACGTCTTGCCGGCAGTGAAAACCGACAGGAAGTGACACAAATGAGTGGAAGACCGGAAAGTATTAGTCTGACGGCTTCCAGTCTCATTAGGCGGACGGCGGGGACGTCAGATCGGTCGGCGCTGAGGCCAACAAGACCGCGCGCTGACGCAATGCCTGCGTCACTCTGACGTGACACTGACGTGACACTGACCTGACACTGATTTCACGGTTACGTGACCCCCACACTGCAAGCTGCAACTTCCACGTGGGAGGAGGGGGATGCGGATGAAGAGGGGTGTACAGCATGCGGCATCTCGAACTACGTGGAGCCACTTCGAGGCTCACCTTACTGCACCGTCACCTTTGGTGGCGTACCAGGGTCACGTGGGCATTGGGGGCAACGTAAAGGGCAGTATGATATGGCTAGTGTCCAACAACGTTTGTCACTATGTTCTTTTTATGGAGTGAGATAAAGCGGAAGTCAGCTATTTTGTGATAAATAATGCGAGTAAGAACAAATACAGTTTAGTAAATCTTGTGAAACATTCTTGTCACTGACATGAGACAAACATTGCAGCTGACTGGCATTTGACATGTCATGTAATATCCGAGTGATGTTCCACGTCACCCAGGACTTGGCAATGAAACAAACGTACAGAATTTTTCTCTTCTTCTTCAACTATTTGAAAACTTCTGTAACCCAGTCGCCGCTAATAGGACAGTTCTCGGTCCTGTGGATCCATTTTCAAAACACTCAAAGACTGCCGAGTCTGGCATCAACTGTAGCTGCTTCCTTCCTGCAGCAATGACCACATCAGCGACTGGACCTTGGCTTCAGGGTGCAGATTGTAGAACCAACATTCATCACCTGTGGTTGCAGTCGGGAGAGCGCCTGTGATTGGATGTCACTAAGGTTGCCTTGGCACCCAGCGAGCTGACTGCTTGTAGAAGCCCACATCGTGATGGAGGATCCCTGTAGACCTGTCCATGGCACTCCCAGCTCCATCTCTCTGATGATCACGTGGCCATCACTTTCCAGGAATTCTTGACCTTTGTGGACCCTGTGTGGGTCTCTTGAACTCCCGAGGCCCTAGATCAGACCTGGGCAAACGCCGGCCCGCGGGCCGGATCCGGCCCGCCTCCTGTCTCTGACCGGCCCGCCTGCCAGTATATATACTATATATACAGTATTGGGTAACACTGAGTTAACTATATTAGTCCGGCCCTCTAGAACCATCCCAGTTTCTCATGCGGCCCCTTGGGAAAATTAATTGCCCACCCCTGCCCTAGATCATCAGACGAGTCGCTGATAAGATCGTCTTTGTCTTAGTCTACATGAATGAGCAGTCATCAGCCAGCCAGTGTCTAGTCTACTACCTACATATCTAAGTAGACAGGTAAATAATGGCAGCTTATTGGATGCACAGCTTCGTCTGTGTCCCTTCACTTGCAGTTATGGTAAGCGGCACCCAGCTGTTACATCGTCGCCTGACCTTCTGAGTACGTGTCATGTCACATGCTGTCACTGACATGCTTGGTACGTGTCATGTCACCTGCTGTCACTGACATGCTTGCTACGTGTCATGTCACCTGCTGTCACTGACATGCTTGCTACGTGTCATGTCACCTGCTGTCACGGACATGCTTGGTACGTGTAAGGTACACATGACACATGACACATGACAGCTCTCGCTGACTTCACTAACCTCTGCACCTTAGCGACTTGTCAGCGTCCTTGACCTGCAGTAACACTGTAACCGTTCTCACAATCAGACACTTGTGCATTCATTTCGTGCTACACTTTCCAAATTACAATAATTAATAATTATGGTTAGACTTCTTGATTTTGTGTATCTGTATAATAGCCTTTGCTTGCGAAACATCATTGATGGTAGTTATTTGGTATTCAGGATCGCCATCTACCATTGTGATCCTCCACGATGTCAGTGGCTAGAGCCGCGGACATGACACTTCATATGTCAGTGGCTAGAGCCGCGGACATGACACTTCATATGTCACTAGCTTGACACACAGGTCGGCACAACTTCGATTAACCCCCTTGAGGGTCCGATGTTGGTGTTTGTTGCAGTAAGTAAGTGAGTATGTAAGTATGTAAGCGAGTATGTAAGTATGTAAGTGAGTATGTAACCGAGTATGTGAGTATGTAACCAAGTATGTGAGTATGTAAGTGAATGTTTATGTCATTGGACTCATTTTTCGTCTAGAGTTGACATATTATGTGTTGAAGTATGTTTCAAATGTATTCTGAACGCACACGGCAGTTCTTTGTTGTGTAAATGTTGTGTTTTAACGGTTTCCTATTCACAGTTCATTGTGCAGAAAACTGGTAAATCACGACCTCGACAGTTAAAGAGGTTGTGAATTAAATAATGCACACACACACACACTCACGTACGTTTAATCACGAAGCGTGCATGTCGACTGTCAGTCCGCCCTACTCACCATCACACCCTGTGTCAGGTCTGCCAGACAAGACTCACCCACCTAGTGGGCGACTTCACAGATGCTCAGACGTCGCCTGCAGGTCACCGCACTGTTTCATCTGCTAAATTAGTCGCTATTTTGGTTGGTCTCATCACCCAGTAGGTGTCACCTGAAGGCTGGGGCTGCTGTGTGGGCGAAATAAGAAAAAGTGAAATAAAACTCTGCTGTGGCGTCTGCACACGTAATGTCCTGTCACACTACACCCTCACACTTTGTAAAGACCACTCAGCTCTCCGCACCTTTGACAGTGGCAAACAGGACTGAAGCCAGGCATTGATGTGGCAGCGCACTACAATCCTCTAGCAATCGCCCAACGTGAAGGTTGTCTTTCCTTGGCACTCAGAGAGTTACTTCCCCTTGTGATGAGGCGTAGGTGACGCCAGACGTTTCCTTGCCATGCTGGCCGCTACCATCATCTACAACTTCTTCTCCACGCAGGAAGTGATATGTCCAGCAGGGGGCGTTGAGGACTGCCAACACATACATCATCACCAGGGCAACTGGAGACTGTCACGACTTTTCGCATGAACACCACAGACTTGTACAACACACACGTGGTTTGCAGGTTTCTGCGAGACTGCGTAGTCAAACTATGGCTACTACACTCCACTGTGACTGTCAGGCAAACACAAGCCTCCATATAATCCAAGGGAGAGCACGCTGTAGTCAAAAACACGGTGATCACCTTTCTTACCAATCGGATGTGAAGAGCGTTTAGTTTCTCCCTGCCTGAGAGGCCAGACTAATCTGGTGCAAAGTAAATTTACTGCTTAGGGCTGTCGATGTGTAGTGTAGACAACTGAGTCTCGTCTACAGGCTAAATCTTGTCTACGAATGAAGGTGTCTGATCACCCACGTGATACCTCTTGTCTTGAAATGAACGGTACATGTTCACCTGTTGCTGAATTCCTCGTTGCCACCCCTCCTGCCATTAGTGTCCAGGGGCTCTGTAGGTAGGAGCCTTATGGTGAGCACCAGCACCCGGTTATAATGTGAATATTGTAGGTTACGCTGACTGCTGGCACTGACCACACACCTGTCACAAACAGCGCTCTACCCACAGTACTTGGCTGTATTACAGGTATACACAGGCAGGTAAGTATACACAGGTGATATTTGATCACAGTAACACTGACAAGAGATTTATAGTGAGCATAATCACGCGCACATTATCTGTAACATAGCTGAGTCTGTGGGCATGCGCACACACAGAATACCTTCTACACTCTGCCAAATACAGGAGCACACAGCCTTCAGTACATACACTTATATCTATGTACACACATGTACACGAAAACACAGCCTTTAGTACATACACTTATATCGATGTACACGAAAACACAGCCTTCAGTACATACACTTATATCGATGTACACACGGGTACAGGGGTACAACCCTTACAAAGCCTTCAGTACGTACACACCACGGAAGTGTGGGTGGACGGCTGTCTGTCTGCCAAGACCAACGCTCAGCCTCTTGCCAAGTTCTCCGCTGCTAGTCTCGGCGAGCCTAAACAATGAATGGGAATAAACCGGAAGCTTTATAGTCTCAGGTCTCGTTTTAGTAGTTCACTGGAAAGAAACGTCTGCCAGCAGTCCAGTCACACAAGTTGGTGTACACATATATCTATGTACACAGAGGACGACAAAGTGTTCAGTACATAACGCACACATAATATAGACAACCATAAGTACATATCTATCTACCTACATTTATTTATTCCTCTCCTCATTGACTGATATCAGCTGACAAACGGCAAGTTTGGTCAGCCGGTACTGTCAGGGGAAACAACTGGATGGATGCAGCAGCCTCCAAGGGGAAGGGGAGGCTACTCAGCCCGTCGTGAGGTCACCACCATCGCTTGTGTTAAACAATCATTGTCGTTGTCCTCCTCGGCGTTACCACCCTGATATCCCCACGTGACCAAACAAGATGAGCTTGGACCGCTTCCCATGAGAGGCAGAATGTCGTGTGGGGTCACGTGTCTGAACAAGAGCAGCTTACTCTTGCCACGGGGTCACAATATTGTTGGGGTCACAATACCCGGAACAATGTCGCTGCTATTGTTCTCCATGAGAGGGAGGACTTTGCTGTTTGCAGTTTGCTCCTGCACTTGTCGTGGACTGCGTGGATTCTTCTCTCACCGCAGTTTCACAGGGTGGGGTCTACCCATGTAGGTGAGACACATGACCACCCGTGCACTGGTGGGGGGTAGGAAGGAAAAACACATTTTACATGAGCTTCGCCTGGAACGGGTAGATAGAAATACAGGAAACACATTGCCTCTCCGCAGTGTGTGAATGCAAAAAGCCAACCGCTTCCTTACAAGTCTTACATCCTGTCAACGGGGTGGAGACGATGATGTGGACAGTCTGTACCCGGCTGTTACTGGTTTGCTCATCTTGTCTGTAAAGTAGATTAATTAGGTTTAAAAGGTCGAGCAAGGGGTTAGATCGTTCTGTACATGTGATGTTTGCAAGCGTGTACTTCAAAGGAACTTGCTAGTAAACAGTCTAAAAATAGTTTATTGCACTAAGTAAGTCGTCATGACAGCAGCAGACTGCTTTGTCACACTGTCAGCCCTTGAATGTGGCCACGAGAGTAGAGACGAGAGACGTTGTCAACAATTACTGGCTGTGTGGCCGCTGGCTGCCCCTCCTGCCCCTCCTGCCCCTTGGGTGCCAGTCGACCGCCCAGCAAACTGCAGCAGAAGACACCTTCTCCAGTCTGCCTCTCAGAAATGACAGCAATCATGTTCACCGACATTTTGTCACACCTCCGTCAGGGAAGTAACATTTCTCGCAACATCGAACACCACGAGAAGCATTAACAGCCGGATGCGTGACGTCACAATCTACCCAGACAAGACTAATGTCAGGAGCTGGTACCCGGAAATCTGAGTTTCTACCTGAGTTGTTACCTGTATCGCACGTGATCACATTGAAGGAGCAACACAATAAAAACATGTTGTGGTACACAAGGCCGTCAGCAATGGCGGCTAATGGCGACTGTAAAGCATCCTGGCGACTAACACGTGGACAATGGACAGCGTGCGTCACGTGCGTCACGTGCTGCTTGTGTCTGTCTGTGTGTCTCTCGCTAGTCAATTCCTCTCTATCTGTTAGTCTGTCAGTCTATGTTTCTATGTCAGTCTGTCAGTCTGTGCCTGTGTTTGTCAGTCTGTGCCTGTCAGTCTGTCAGTCTGTGCCTCTGTCAGTCTGTGTCTGTGTCAGTCTGTCAGTCTGTGCCTGTGTCAGTCTGTCAGTTTCAGGCTTTGCCTCTGTCTCCTGTCACATAGTCTGTCAGTCTATGTTTCTATGTCTGTTTGTCAGTCTGTGCCTGTCAGTCTGTCAGTCTGTGCCTGTGTCAGTCTGTCAGTTTCAGGCTTTGCCTCTGTCTCCTGTCACCATGATGTCGAGAGCGAATGACGAACCTCAAGCATGGCTCAGTAGGGAATCACACACTTCTATTTCACAATTTCACAAATTTGTTTACATTTCTATGTTTGTGATTTCTACTTCATAAATAAGAGAATTTTTCTAGACTCTTTAATTTCCCATTTTTAATAAGTATTGAAAAGTCACGTGGATGTCTTCTTTCTGCTCCTCAACTTTGTACTGAGCTGTTTGTGCTGTCACTATGTAAGGAGAGGATGACAAAACTCTTCGCTGTCAGTCTTTACTAGTGTGTCAGTGTGTCAGTGTGTCAGTGTGTCGGTGTGTCAGTCTATGACTCTGTGCGTGTCTGTATATCAGTTTATGCCTTTGTACACACACACACACGCAAGGATACAGGGTGAGACGCACATACAGACACACGTATATCAGAGCTGTTGCCATGAGACACAACTGGTTGACAGTCTACTGCTGACAGACAACAATTAGTGCGAGTGACAGATGACTGAGCGCTTAGTGGTGATAATGATTAGTGTCATAGCTTAGGTTTGGTAACGTGAGTGTAATGAAGTGCTCACCTACTGTATGCATAGCCTTACACTACTAGACACATTCCACTAGTTTGTACTGATGGCAGTATTACGACACATTCCACTACTAGACACATTCCACTAGTTTGTACTGACGGCAGTATTACACTATTAGACACATTACACTACTAGACACATTACACTACTAGACACATTCCACTAGTTGGTACTGATGGCAGTATTACACTATTAGATACATTCCACTACTAGACGCATTACACTACTAGACACATTCCACTAGTTTGTAATGATGGCAGTATTACACTACTAGACGCATTACATTACTAGACACATTACACTACTAGACACATTCCACTAGTTTGTACTGATGGCAGTATTACGACACATTCCACTACTAGACACATTACACTAGTTTGTACTGACGGCAGTATTACACTATTAGACACATTCCACTACTAGACACATTCCACTAGTTTGTACTGATGGCAGTATTACGACACATTACATTACTAGACAGATTCCACTACTAGACACATTACACTAGTTTGTACTGATGGCAGTATTACACTATTAGACACATTCCACTAGTTTGCACTGATGGCAGTATTACACTACTAGACACATTACATTACTAGACACATTCCACTAGTTTGTACTGATGGCAGTACTGTAGTCTGTTGCACTACACACGTGTGTGTGTGTGTAGTACTGTACACAGTATCTACTGTGTGACGTAACGGGGTAGAGTGAGTCACAAGGAGAGGCGTGTGGTGTTGGTGCCACCCGGAGTTGTGACACACTCCACCCGCCGTATGACGACTGTGGCAGCCCGGGCGCGTGAGGACGAGAGACGGCGATGTGTGGACAGTTGCTGTTAGATGTGATCGATGACCGCCCCCACAGACTCCCTCCTGCCACCTGTCGGCTCACATGCACCCCCAGTCTCAGGAGGCGGGAGGTTGTTAGGGTGGTGGGGGCTGATCTCACCCACGTGACAGCCTGCTCTCAATGTTGCCTGCGTGTGTGGTGGTAATCGCTCATGTAATACCGGTAATCCTCCTTGTTTGTGACCTCCTGATTGTAATCCTGCTTGCAGTTCTTCTGGCTGTCTGCTGGCTGTCTTCTGGCTGTCTGCTGGCTGTCTGCTGGCTGTGTACTGACTATCTTGTGGCTGTCTACTGGCTGTCTGCTGGTCTTTTATCAACCCAGTAAAGGTGAGCTCACAGTATTTGTAGGAAGACCAAGGCAGCGCCTGAGAAATGTTATCTCGACTCCTACAATACACAGACAGCGCTGTGTAAACAATCTCAGTGTACTTGCACGCGAGCAAATAAGATTGTTTACAGAGAAAAGTACAGACAATGAATTTTACTCCGACATCAATAGATGGCGCTCAGCGCATGGCTCAGCTGCAGACTGTGTCAGTAAAAATCTGCCAACTTGAACAACTACAGGAGTCAAGGCCAAGAAACTACCGAGGTTCTGAGGGTTACATTTCGCAGGTTAGTCTGACTTACCCACGGTAGCTATACAGCTATCCCATTCCGGGGAAGCGGATAGCCCAGTGGTTAGAGCGCTGGCGTCCGAACTGAGAGCGCGCTGGTTCAATGCCTGATTAGCGCAGCTTACTTCCCCAGTCAGCCTGGCTGACAGAAATGGGTACCTGACTCACAGACGGGTGGGGAAGGTAAGGCAGGCAGGAGAGGAGATGGGTGCCACCCTCACGTGAAGCTGGCCTCCAGACAAGTGAGGAAGATTGTGAGCTGTAGTTTTGTAAGGAAAATAAATTGTAATTTTCTCAGGTCAACAGGAATGTTGTGTATTTTGTTGTGTGGTATTTTGATGTCACGAGCAGCCATGTTCACCGACGACGGAGTTTGTGGACAATGAGACAGGCCGTCCTTGTCGGCCATGATTCGTCTTGTTGGGGAACATGTCGGGGTCTGCAGCCATCCAGTTCTCGCCCTTGATCAAATAACCGTCGCCTGAAATCAGGGGAGCAAACACTGATGATCTTATAAGTCTTTTTACAGAAAAACACTTTTTCTCCAATAATGCTGCGGATCCCGAATATTTTCGCTTCTTGCCATCGCCGAGTGCCCAGTGTCGCTGGGAAGAAAAATCTGTGGGTAAACTTTGAAAACCGGTCTGGTGGTGAATCGATGCAGCAGCTCCCCCTGGTGGTGGTGAAGACAAACGGTTTGTGTGTGTGTGTGGAGGGGTGGACACCCTGTGAGCAGTTCACTTGCTGCGCCATTGCGTCTGCTGGAATCTCTTCAAACAAGAGCTGAAGCTCGTGACCGACTTTAATTACAGCCGCAGACGACCTCGCTAAGCCTCGAGAGTTGTCCGTCCGCAGACAAGAAACCTTAACTCTTGCTGCGTCTGCCACAGGTAGGGGCGAGCACTGCACAGTTCTCCCTCTCCAGGCCAGGAGATTGAGAAACAGCAATAAGTGCAGCATACACAATATACACAATATACACAATATACACAACTGGCTAGTGTGTCATTGTATTACAGTGTGTTGTGTGTTACTATGTGATACTGTGTGTTACTATGTAATACTGTGTTACTGTGTGTTACCATGTGATACTGTGTTACTATGTAATACTGTGTGTTACTGTGTGTTACTATGTAATACTGTGTGTTATTATGTGTTACCATGTGATACAGTGTTACTGTGTTTCACTAAGTGTTACTGTGTGTTACTGTGTGATACTGTGTTACTGTGTGTTACCATGTGATACAGTGTTACTGTGTTTCACTAAGTGTTACTGTGTGATACTGTGTTTCACTATGTGTCACTGTGTTACTGTGTTTCACTATGTGTCACTGTGTTGCTGTGTTTCGCTATGTGATACTGTGTTTCAGTGTGTGTTACTGTGTTTCACTATGTGTTACTGTGTGTTACTGTGTTTCACTATGTGTTACTGTGTGATACTGTGTTTCACTATGTGTTACTGTGTGTTACTGTGTTTCACTATGTGTCACTGTGTGATACTGTGTTTCACTATGTGTTACTGTGTGTTACTGTGTTTCACTATGTGTCACTGTGTGTTACTGTGTTTCACTATGTGTTACTGTGTGATACTGTGTTTCACTATGTGTTACTGTGTTTCACTATGTGTTACTGTGTGTTACTGCGTTTCACTATGTATTACTATGTGTTACTGTGTTTCACTATGTGTTACTGTGTGTTACTGTGTTTCACTATGTGTTACTGTGTGGTACTGTGTTTCACTATGTGTCACTGTGTGATACTGTGTTTCACTATGTGTTACTGTGTGATACTGTGTTTGACTATGTGTTACTGTGTGATACTGTGTTTCACTATGTGTTACTGTGTTTCACTATGTGTTACTGTGTGATACTGTGTTTCACTATGTGTCACTGTGTGTTACTGTGTTTCACTATGTGTCACTGTGTGATACTGTGTTTCACTATGTGTTACTGTGTGTTACTGTGTTTGACTATGTGTTACTGTGTGTTACTGTGTTTCACTATGTGTTACTGTGTGTTACTGTGTTTCACTATGTGTTACTGTGTGTTACTGTGTTTCACTATGTGTTACTGTGTGTTACTGTGTTTCACTATGTGTCACTGTGTGTTACTGTGTTTCACTATGTGTTACTATGTGTTACTGTGTGATACTGGGTTTCACTATGTGTCACTGTGTGTTACTGTGTTTCACTATGTGTTACTGTGTGATACTGTGTTTCACTATGTGTTACTATGTGTTACTGTGTTTCACTATGTGTTACTGTGTGATACTGTGTTTCACTATGTGTTACTATGTGTTACTGTGTTTCACTATGTGTTAGTGTGTGTTACTGTGTTTCACTATGTGTTACTGTGTGTTACTGTGTTTCACTATGTGTCACTGTGTGTTACTGTGTTTCACTATGTGTTACTATGTGTTACTGTGTGATACTGTGTTTCACTATGTGTCACTGTGTGTTACTGTGTTTCACTATGTGTTACTGTGTGATACTGTGTTTCACTATGTGTTACTATGTGTTACTGTGTTTCACTATGTGTTACTGTGTGATACTGCGTTTCACTATGTATTACTATGTGTTACTGTGTTTCACTATGTGTTACTATGTGATACTGTGTTTGACTATGTGTTACTGTGTGATACTGTGTTTCACTATGTGTTACTGTGTTTCACTATGTGTTACTGTGTGATACTGTGTTTGACTATGTGTTACTGTGTGATACTGTGTTTCACTATGTGTTACTGTGTGATACTGTGTTTCACTATGTGTTACTGTGTGATACTGCGTTTCACTATGTATTACTATGTGTTACTGTGTTTCACTATGTGTTACTATGTGTTACTGTGTTTCACTATGTGTCACTGTGTGTTACTGTGTTTCACTATGTGTTACTGTGTGATACTGTGTTTCACTATGTGTTACTGTGTTTCACTATGTGTTACTGTGTGATACTGTGTTTCACTATGTGTTACTATGTGTTACTGTGTTTCACTATGTGTTAGTGTGCGTTACTGTGTTTCACTATGTGTTACTGTGTTTCACTATGTGTTACTGTGTGTTACTGTGTTTCACTATGTGTTACTGTGTGTTACTGTGTTTCACTATGTGTCACTGTGTGTTACTGTGTTTCACTATGTGTTACTATGTGTTACTGTGTGATACTGTGTTTCACTATGTGTCACTATGTGTTACTGTGTTTCACTATGTGTTACTGTGTGATACTGCGTTTCACTATGTATTACTATGTGTTACTGTGTTTCACTATGTGTCACTGTGTGTTGCTGTGACACGCTAGATGTGTAAGGTAGACTTGCTAGTGTTGCTTGTATTGCGTGGGGTGAGCTGTGTGCAGCGTGTGTACGTGTGTAGAATGGTGACGAGAGCTCACTGTGCACCTTGACAGGCTGTACTCTGTGTGTTCTACCTGGTCACACCCGGCAGCACCGCCCCCTGTGTGTGCCTACCGACCATCTCAAGTAGACCTTGTGTAACCATGGCAACCTTTTAACTCGTTAGGGGAATTTCCATAATGTTTTGTTGCTTTGTGTGATTGTAAATATCTACTCAGCATTTTGTCTTTGTCTTGTGAACATTTGCAGTGTGAAGCTGAGACGAACGTCACAGTCGAGTGAATCTTGTGAGAGCCTGTGTGGTAACGGGAGGACGCACGTCACTGTCAAAGTGTTGTTGTTGATGTGTACATGTCGATGTCAACTCCACCAACTGCTCTTCACACCCGTTACGTGGGCGGAATGTTCACTGGTCTCAGCTGCTCTATGGGATAGTTGAGAGATGTCAGGGTGTTGGCAAGTGCACTCTGGGACAGTAGCTTGTGGTACCCTGATGGTAGAGCTCTGGGGGGTGGGCATTGGTGTTTTACGCCGTGTGTAGAGCTCTGGGCCCCACAGGGTACACAGTGTACACACAGTACACAGAGTACACAGTGTACACACAGTACACAGAGTACACAGGGTACACACAGTACACAGGGTACACAGGGTACACAGTGTACACACAGTACACAGAGTACACAGAGTACACACAGTACACACAGTACACATGTCAGCATCTGTTGCTCACTTGGACACTACCCGTAAACATTGTCCTCCTGTTTACCCCTTTGTAATGAGACTACCAATGTCTCAACAGTAATGAGACTACCAATGCCTTGGTCAAGTGCAGTGTTACTGTCTATACTTCAAGTGCCAAGTGCTACCATCAATGCCTCAACAACGATGGCACTACTAGGACCACGAAGGGGAATAACTCTCTGTCCACAGTGAGTGTTTCAGTCGGGTGGCTGCTGCTGTGGAGGTCCCCTGTGTGCACTGTGAGCTGTTGAGTAGAATCTGCTGGCTTTGTAGACTGTAATAAATAAACACGAGGATCAAAAGGAGAATATTCTGAGAACATCTGAGGAAGGACTGTAAGCCGGAATAGCAATTAGCAGCTGACAGTGGGGCTGGCTGCCATTCCTTCTGACGTCATCAAGCAAACGGTTAATGCCACCTTATCTCCAAGACCGTTATTTTATGTCGACTAACTGCTTTTCTTCACACCTCTCCAAGAACAAATAGAAAAGTTTTGTGCTGCTCACACCTCTCGTAAAGCATTTAGAGAAGTTTGATGACGGAGTTGCTCAACAACAGAAGAGTTCAAAATTCTCAGTAAAGCGAAGCTGGCGGTGAGCTTGAAATAGAGAGAGTGGAGGTCTTCATTAACCTGCAGACGCCGCTGTTGGCGCTGGTGTGACATCACACACAGACCCACCATGCTGAGAAATGCTCCAGTAGAGACCGTCACACCTCTCTGGTGGACAGGACACTTGTTAGTGGCTCCCCCTGCGTGTGACGTGTTGAAAGGCTTCAACAGATGGCGCAGTGTGCCAGACTGGTGTCAACAGCCGGGAGGTGGTTCATCTCGACACGGTCTGTGACACATGGATAAAGACACGTGTCAGGCAAATCGTTTCACGTGGATCGTGTATGACCACTTACATACTCTTACACCACCTCACACTCTCACACACTGGCACACAGTATTTACATACACTGACACTGGCATTCACACACTAACACATATAAACTCGCACACTCGCAGTCTCACAGACCACTCACACACTTTCACTTCTTCCACACACTCTCACCTTCTCTCACACATACTCTTACACAATCACACAATCACACATACTCTCAGATACTCTTACATCCTCGTCCACACTCTTACAATAACACACACCCTACCCTCCTGTGTTGTGTCACGTGTGTGTGTGGATGGATGACATCACCAGGGCAGTGTCACCACTAGGCGTGTGTGGTGGATGACAACGTGACAGTGACATCACCAGGGCAGTGTCACCACTAGGGGTGTGTGTGTGGTGGAGTCCAATCTCAAGGCGAGGCTTGTCACGATGACAGTGCAGGCCAAGTAAGGTTCTTGCACCTAAGCCCTTGTCACTCAGAATCTTTGCCCTGGCACAGTTGTTAAAACTTTTCTCCAAAACAGGAAAAAGAAAATGCTTTTAGAGATTTGTCACCATACCCTACTCCAGCGGTTCTCAACCTTTTACTTGTGACGCCCCCCTGACGAACAAAGGTACGTCCACGCGCCCCCCTTAGCCAGCAATGTAAGCTAATTTCACTAATACCAGTATAAGAAACGTTAAAAAATGACCACCTTCGCGCCCCCCTTGTAAGCACGTCGTGTCCCCCTGGGGGGGGGGGGGGGGGAGCGCGCCCCACAGGTTGAGAACCGCTGCCCTACTCCCTCCAAACAGTTATTTCTTAGGTTGTCCCGAAATGCACTTGTAAAATGTTGAACAGCAGAGACGAGAGAAGACAGTTCGAAACCTCGCCTGGACCGTTGTACTTCCCATAAAACACCAGATACTTGAATTTTCCACCAGTGAAACTATCCATGACATGTTCTAACACCCACTGGGCTGTGTCTTTGTCTTTGTCTTTGTCTTCAAATAAAGCCACACATCCACCTCACCTAGTGACCGACCCCCCTGATTAACATGGAGAGACATTATTGTACTGCTGACAGCCTGTACACCTGTACACCTGTACACCTGCAGGTCCGCCACCTATGATGGTCTCTGAATGCACTTACATTGTTCACACAGGTTTGTACTCACTGTACATGTGCACACATGTCTTTTATGAAGTAAGATCAAACAAAGGATAACAATAAGGTCGAATTCTGTGTTTGTTTATTTTCTACAGCTGCCATAGTAACGAACATCACATTGCAATACAGACAATCAGTCTCTCCAGCGTAGTAATGGCCAATCAATGGGAATTCACAATCATTTGATTAAAGGGCGGGACTAACTTGCGAATTCCAGTGACGTTTGCTGACAGCTTGCCTCACCCAAGAATAACGGTCACTGGTTTACAAATGTTAACCTGGTTATGCTTGAGAGCAAGGTCAGGGTCGGGTCTGTCTTCATCCGGGCACGTGACGAGCTTTGTGCGCATGTGTGGCGGGCACCAAACTTGTGCCTGAGCAATCCAATCAGCAGCCCGTCAAATCAAATATATCAAATTCACTTTCACCAGTCACCAGAAATGAAATCTTCCAGTCAGGGTTGCCAGGAGAGACAAGATTAAAAGAATCCACATTAGTAGAGAAAACTCCGCAGCACTCGGAGAGCAGACACCACGTGACATATACAGGCTACAGAGCAGACACCACGTGACATATACAGGCTACAGAGCAGACACCACGTGACATATACAGGCTACAGAACTACATTACAGAACAGATACCACGTGACTTGACGACCTGATTCAAATCAGTTCTTCAATGTCCACCACACACCTCCCTACGACCGCTTCCGCTGAGGTGAGCTGCACGTCACACGCACCGCATGTAACTAGTGATGTGACAGTTGGAACAATGTCCTCGTATCTCCCGCCACCAACCACACACACAGACACACACACAGACACACACACAGACACACACACAGACACACACACAGACACACACACACACAGATACACATTCAGACACACAGACAGACACAGAGAGAGACACACACACAGACACACACACAGACACAGATACACATAGATACACACAGACAGACACACAGATACACATACAGACACACAGACAGACACAGAGAGAGACATACACACAGACAGACACAGACAGACACACACACAGATAAACACACAGAGATACACACACAGACACACACACAGACACAGTCATCTACGCACGCACTCAGAAAAGAGAGTGGTACATCGGACTACCCCACATCAGTCGGCAAGTAGGTTGGCGAGACAGCGATGAAAGAGGTGAGGAGAAGATCGCTGACGTGTCGTTGGTGTCGCCTGTGGAGCAGCTGTCGCTGTTTACGATGACTGTGGATGCGAAGTGCGAGACACGCACAGTCCACCAGACCACAAAATGGACTTCCACGACTTGATTGCTGGCAGGACGAGTTGACTGGTCACTGCAGCCTCGCACTACACATGTCATGTCATGTCATGGCGTCCGAACTATCCTGCATCATGAAGTGTTGGTGGGTTACTCTATCAAAACTGTAGATGGCAGCACCGCGACACTCCCGCCTGGTGTGTAAACACAGTATCACTCTCACCCCATCTACCCACACAGCTTTGAACACAGCATTACCCTAATTACCAATTTACCACTTCACATTCCCGCAGAGTATCCATCACTAACAATTAACCCTTGTAATGCTTCCTTGCCATTACCAGTCAGTAATGTTTTACCTCGGTACAACGCCCGTTACCCGTAATAACACAACTCTTTTCCTACCACAGTAGTAACATAGAACAGGGTACCACCAGGGTAAATAGTAGTCACTGCTATGTCACTGCTATGTCACTGCTATGGTGGACAGTTAATTATGTGACAGGCTTTGTGACATGATTACAATGCTAGTCCCGGGTATCAGCAGCAGTCAACACGCACCCGACAGTGAGCAAAGCTGCCAAAGTCATCAGAACCCATCGTGTTTGATGTGTCTATCAATATCCGGTGCTAGTCACGTGCCCTGTCTAGTGACTACCAGTGTGACTACTGAAGGTCAGGTGAAGCTGTCACTGTCACCAGCTGTAGACAATGGGGGGACCTGTCTTGACCCTCCCTGCACGTCACAGCTGGTCATGACCAGCCTCAGCTGCTGCAACTCGGTGCACATGCAATAAGAAAGGCGACTGGGGCGTAGAGGCGTGAAGAAAGGAGCGACAAACAGGAGAGAAGAAGCAGAGAATAAAAGAAAATAAAAACAAACATTGAGAAAAGCGTAGAGCCACGTGACAGATGACAGACAGGCAGGCGAGCAAGTGATTCAACCTCCCACACCATCCGCCATGTCGCTAGCTACTAGGGCTTGTGACGGGTAGATGGAATGATGGACAGATGAATGGAGGGATAAGTAGGTGGCTGAGTGCGTGCAGGGATCGATGGGTGAATGCCTTGCTTGGTGGACAGAAGGACGGGGCGCCGCAGTCGCACTGTTAGACCCAAGAAGGTTAATGCTGTGAAAATGGCCGTCAGCCTGCAGGACGACGAGTGACAACATGGAGGAGGAGGAGGAGGAGGAGGAGGAGGAGGAGGAGGAGGAGGAGGAGGAGGAGGAGGAGGAGGAGGAGGAGGAGGACACGGGGAGGCGGGCGACCGGGATGGGGATGAGGGATGAAGGGGCAATATGATGGACAGGGGAGGGGGGAGAATCAGCTTTATTCGCCATTAATGAAAATGGATGAGTTTCTG
This sequence comes from Pomacea maculata, assembly GCA_004794325.1. Classification (NCBI taxonomy): domain Eukaryota; kingdom Metazoa; phylum Mollusca; class Gastropoda; order Architaenioglossa; family Ampullariidae; genus Pomacea; species Pomacea maculata. The sequence continues at coordinate 388,718 of SRHC01003413.1, read as the reverse complement.
GGATGAAGCCCAACAAGAGTCAGCAAAGAGCAATCTCACCCTTCACCGCCCACAGTGACGTCACGAAAGACGGTTACAGCATTTCTCCATCTGTTTGTTCAACGTCCTTCTTTTTTCTTTTTTTTTCTTTTTTGCAGGACGTGAAGCCTTCATGCTAAGACACCCTGCATGTCCGACATTTGTGTGAAGGAGCCCACGTGAAGTTCAAGATGCGATGTGTTGTGTGCGTGTGAAGTAGCAGATAGTAGCAATCCTCCAACAAAGGCGATGACAGTCTGACACAACCACTACATCTACACCAGGTGACAGACCAACTACTTCTGTAAGCTCTCGCCCTTTGCCATCGCCGCATTGAACCTTCATCTGACCATCGCCACACTGAAGACCAATATATCTGACCAACAGCGACTCACTTTTGCATGAAAATATGTCGCACCTGTCATTACAACAATGTCTGTGTTACAACAATGTGTGTATGTCATTACAACAATGTCTGTGTATGTCATAACAATGTGTGTATGTTACAACAATGTGTGTATGTCATTACAACAATGTGTGTATGTCATTACAACAATGTTAAATGGGTTAATGACAACTGACGGGAGCAGGCAGAGGTGTTTACCTGGCTGGGTGCAGGTGAGTGTATCACCTTGCTTGCCTCCCTGCATGGCTGCTACATTCTCTCCATCTGCCAACATCTCCACTGACATCCCTCTGCCAGCAGCTCCGCTACAGAAAGATTTGTTGTGCCAACTCTCGACATTTCTATTGGCGAGCAGAGAGAAGATTTCCTGACGGCAAAGATGAGTGGTCAGTCGGTACAGCTGTGTGGACTCTGGACAACTGAAGTGTACTTGACTACCCTGTGCTCGCTGTACATTGTAAGATATACTTTATTTAGTCCACAGGACAAGTAGGAGCAGCTTGATATAACAGCACATAACAATACCATAACCTATTCCTATTCGCCAAACAGACTGACACACTCATGTTTCAGACAGTTGTATTCATTGTTACACACTAACATTCACAGGTCGCACAGCCCACAAGGACGGACAGCCTGTCTGTTGGTCCTGCAGGTAGGTACACAATGGCTGGCCCTATGGCAGGACGACTATGTTGTGGTAAAACTGAATTGCCCCACGTGATAGTAGTGTAGCAATGTGATGTGACACATGTGTACAGCCTCTGTATCTAAAAGCATCCATCTTAGAAAATGATGGATGCTTTGTGTGAGTGAAGCTGGCACAGGACAGTGACCCTGTAAGTGTCGTGTGGGTCGACAGCCAGTGACACAAGTCAGTCTGCTGATAACTCGTGGTGGAGTCCCCCAACTCACACAGACCACACACATATGTCCCCGACAGCCACTAATGTCTGGGCAGTCCATCTCTGTCCACCATCTTTAATATTTTTACTACAACAACTACGTAAGCAAAAAGGAAGAAAGTCCAGTAATTTGGTAGGTAAACCACATTCTACAAGAGTTACGTCCCTTAACATAGGAACAGGAAGACGTTCGTTGAAGATCGGAGTTTGCCCGGATGTGACATTTCAAAACACGAGCGACACCAGAGGTCAGGTGAAGTCCGCTACCAATGCTTTGTTAGTTTGTGATGTGAGGCTGATCACAACTACATACATTGAATCTCACTGGTACTTACATACTTACAGTGCAGTTCTGAACACACTCAGTAGGAACAGCTCCTCTCCCTTCACTTGCAACTTTGATTACAATGTCGATTATTTTGCGGTCATATTTAGTTTATTTTTTATGATTTTTGAAAAGTACTTCACATTAGGGCATACCTGGGGATCAGAATGAAAGGTCAAGACCTGGCCTCTAAAGTCCTCAGTCCTCATCAACTCTAGTTCATCAGGGTCATGAGGAATGTCTCAACATTGTTTGCACATTATAATGCACCACCAACAGTCGTCAATACAATGTCCGCTACTCACCTCCAGATGCTACAATTATTATTCTGTGTACAATCAACAGCCCTCCCCTCCTCCCGCTAATAAAATCTGTAAGCTTGATTTTGGTGAAAGAAAACCATCAGTACTCTTTGACTTCTGGCAGGACTGCCAGGTGAGGTTCAGGTGTTGTGTGGGGCAGGCTGACAGTATCGCCCACTGGGGTGAGGGAGATGACAAAGGAAAACAAACAGACGAAACTGGAACAGACCCTGACTTCCGATGTTTCCTAACACCCTGCCCCCACCCGCACTTTACTTGTGGCATTGCTATGAAGTAAGACTACGACATCATGGCAACAGTCGTGTCATTACACTGACACCAGCTGTCAGTCGGGGCACCCCAGCCCCCAGCCCCCAGCCTCCCCCTGACTGTCACTAAGGGTGCCCCGAGAACTCGGTGACGTAGGCAGGTCCACAGCGCCGGTGGCTGTGGTCAGGTGCAGGACACCATCTTGCTGGACGCGCCGTGGAGCTGGAAGCACGTGCCACGTCGATCGCTGCGCCACCTTGAGACGCCACTAGCGACCTGCACCGCGGCCGGCGGCGGCTGTAGACGCAGAGCGAGCGAGCGCGAGATGTGCACGCGACACACAGGGGGCAGGGCAGGGCAGGGCACTGGGACCGTGGGGAGGGGCGGCCCACTGCTCCTTGGCTCGGCCCTCTTGACCACCCAGCCTTGCCCACCATTGCCCACCCACCCCGAGTAGTTGTCACCACGCGCCCCGCTCATCTCGCACTTTGATCATCTCGGTGGGTGACTCCCACCCCTGTCCCCACCCCACACAAAGCAGACTCACCAGTCTTCTCCTCACACCACTTGGCAGAGAGTGAGGTTGTCAGTCAGGTCACGTGACTAAGTCTTCACTTCATTTCGATGTTTCAGCGCCGGACACGATGTTGTGTGCTTGTTTATTTGTGGGCGCGTGTAGAGGCATGCGCGTGCCGAGTGTGGGCCTGAGTGAGATGGAGGCTGCCCCGTCCTCACAATGATTTGTGTCCCCATCTCTGTATTAACATCAGGGTGGCACAACTTACTGCTTGCTGTTAGCCAATCTGTGGTGAGTTGTGCCGGCTTGGTGTTGGCACATCTGTCACACGCTATTCAGCCATGGTATGCCGTCACACTTGGCGACATCTGTTTCTTTGACCAGCGTGACTGCTTGTGATGACTGTGTGACACTAATGAGGGTAGAGTCTGTGTCTGCTGCTGTTTGCTACACTTCTGCCTGGGCTGTGTCTGGCAAAAGTTGAAACATTGGAGATCCATTACCCACAGAAACACAAGCTGAGCGGATCAAGATCCATCCACTGCCCACGACACATGCAAGCGACGTGTGGACAAGCTGCTGCTGACCTTTAACCTATTCTACGAAGAACGGTCATACAGCAACAACTTTCACTTCAAACTGGTAAGTAAATCACTGACATCCTGTAGCAGGACCCCAAGGGCTAACAGTTGTGATGGACTGTCAAACCGAGGGATCCTGTAGTGTCATGACAAACGACCTGCGCTAGTTAACTGACAGCTCCGTCAGTCCTGTCACCACAGAGATGGTTGTCAGGTGTGATTCCTTGGTCTCCGTCGTATGGAACTCATCTCAGGAACATGCCGAACGACAGGAATTCATCTGGAAATGATTACTTTATGAATAAATGCATATTTCGTCCTTGTATATCCAAGACACATGTCACTGTAAGTCCACAGAAGACACGTGTCACTGTAAGTCCAAGACACTGACCTGAGACTTGCTGACAGCGAGCAGCATGGACACCCAGTGTCAGTGCTGCTGACTACACTGACTGTAGTCTGATACAAAGTCACTTTCAACCAATTCATTGTCATTCTGGTTGTCATCTGCTTGTAGGTGTCTTGTAAATTGTGTCTTGTCAGTTGTAAGTGTCATGTACGTTGTTTCTTGTTAGTTGTCAGTGTCTTGTAAGTATTAAGTGTCTTGTAAATTGTGTCTTGTCAGTTGTAAGTGTCATGTAAGTTGTCAGTGTCTTGTCAGTTGTAAGTGTCATGCAAGTTGTCAGTGTCTTGTCAGTTGTAAGTGTCATGTAAGTTGTGTCTTGTCGGTTGTAAGTGTCATGTAAGTTGTGTCTTGTCAGTTGTAAGTGTCATTGAGGAAGCATGTAAGGACGAGGAGTGCTGAAGCCTCAGTTAAACTTGCAAGAAAGTAGGACTGTTGTGTTGTGGACCCGCAAATCAATGTCTGCCTCCGCCGGCCTTGTCTACGTCACGTTTGTCCACTAGCCCAGCCTGTCTCAGTCTCGCAGTATACCTTCGTCTCTTCTTGTGTGCCTTTCTCTCTCTCCTGTCTCTATCTGTAGGTTTCTACCATTGCCATCTCTTCCCGCTTCTGTAGCCACGTACTTGTGACTGTCAAGGTCTGGGAATCTTGCAGCACGTTTGTGAACGTGTCACATGCTGTTCCCTGTCACAACTGTCACAACTGTCAGATTTAATATCTGTGCTGGCCACACCGCCAACTGTTGTGCCCCTTGCAACACTTGTCTGACAGGTTGTTTGGCGGCTGACATGTCTGACAAAGTTGACTGTGTTTGTGCATTGTCATGTTGCTGGCAATGCCAGTGATTTGGTCATAGTGGAGTGACATGTGGATTGAGATCCTTATCTTGAATGTGACAGTGTGACACACGTAGTGACATGTTTCACTGGCATCACCAGTGTGCAATACAAGGAGAGGTGGTCCTTGGTCTTCCTCGTGTGCACGTTGGCCATCACTGGATGCCATCCATAGTCCTCTGTCTCTCTGTTTCTCTCTGTTTCTCTCTGTTTCTCTCTCAAACACAAACATGCCCATGCAAAAAAAGCTGTTCTGCACAAGAAATTTTAGTTGTTTTTTTAAATGTGTCCCTGAATTTATGTTTTGATGCTTTGCACGCAGACCGTGCGAGCGTTTTTAAAGCGGTTTTGTCTTTCAAGTTTAAGACAGGGTGGAGCTGGTCTAAAGCTGCTTTAAACAGTTGTAACAGCGACGACTGCGGTTGTGACAATCAGTTTCGGGGTAAAAAGTAACCTCGAGGTTTTTACAAACACGAGAATATTTGATGAGATTAAAGGGCGACTTAGTGTTTCCGCGGGCTGCATGCTAACAATATCACCAGAAATACTCGCCACAACGACTACTGACCAAAGAACAGCTTGGTTCGCCACTTTTGAAAAAAAAAACCACATTGTAGTTGGAGACGCTTTGAATGTTTAATATTTTAATGCATAATAATGTGGTGGAGCTGTGTTATCAGTGGGTTAGCCCCCGTGTTCGCTGTGTTCGCTAGTCTCGAATATGAAGAGCAAATCAATCCAACGGCTGTGCTCCCACTGCGCATGATCAGTTTTATAATTTTAAATTTTACCTTCATGCTGCTTTATCATGGAAGCCATCGTGTTTACATAAGCAGGTGCTGATAGTACAGAAGCCGGGATAAACAATATTATTTTACTAAAGCGAGTTGAGTAGAAAGTGTTGTAACAGTGTTGTGCGCTGCGGTTACAAACTTTCTGTGAAAGTTTAAAATAAACAAACCTTAGGCCTAAAGGTGCTTGACACCAGACATGTGTTGTCAGCTGGCACCAGGGGGGATCACAGACAACCACAGGTAGAGGGCCGGGGGTAGTCTACCTTCAGGGCTGAGTGGGTGCGCGGAGCAAGAAGAAGCAGTTGAGTCTCCACAGAGTGGATGACACGTGACTGCACGACCTGCAGACTGCAGCTGGCACTTGTTTCTCTGCTACAAATGTAATCACGTGCTCGAACTGTGAACTTGACCCTGTCTGTGTCACAGGAGATCTCAGGCAGTCTGTTAAACAACGATGAAGAAAAGGAAAGCTTAGCGGACGGGTGGCCACCTTAGACATGGGGGTGGACGGTGAAATGTCAGCGATTCACGCTCAGCAATGATGCTTTGTCGAATCCGCTAAACACTTACCATAAAGTGATAACATGACTGATCCATTTTAGTATAAAACACTCAAATATTCCATTTCATCTCTGCCTTTATCTCTCCACTACCAAAGTACGTGTCGAGAAATGCAAACCAAACCCTAAGCCTACAGAAAATCCTCAAGCAGCAGCTCCACTTGTTTAGCAGCAACTTCGCTTAGCAAAGAATCTGTTGTGGGCTTTGTGAGGACCGTGCGAATAGCTTGCTGTGTGTCAGTGTTGATATCCTGTCAGTCTTTACTTTGTACATCAACATTTGTACAACTGTTCAGTTTATATATCGGCATTCAGCTTGCTGTACATTTTGCCGCACACCGCTGTTCAGTCTGTCGTACACCGCTGTTCAGTCTGTCACACACAGCTGTTCAGTCTGTCGCACACCGCTGTTCAGTCTGTCGTACACCACTGTTCAGTCTGTCACACACAGCTGTTCAGTCTGTCGCACACCGCTGTTCAGTCTGTCACACACAGCTGTTCAGTCTGTCGCACACAGCTGTTCAGTCTGTCGCACACCGCTGTTCAGTCTGTCGTACACTGCTGTTCAGTCTGTCGTACACACACCACTGTTCAGTCTGTCGCACACCGCTGTTCAGTCTGTCGCACACCGCTGTTCAGTCTGTCGCACACACACACACCACTGTTCAGTCTGTCGCACACCGTTGTTCAGTCTGTCGTACACCGCTGTTCAGTCTGTCGCACACCACTGTTTAGTCTGTCGTTTACCAACACGTGGTCTGTCGGAGGCCAGTCCTTAGCTTGCTGTATACCGCTACTCATGTTCTCATCATCCACTTGTATCTATATCAGTATTCACTTTCTCCTATGTCAATGTCCAGTTTGTACATCAGTATTCAGTTTGTTCTGCTGTTTGTTGACAATTTACATTTCAGTGTTGGGTTTGCGTCCCGAGTGACTTCTACGTGTGTCGGTGTTCAGTTTGTTGTTTATCGGCGTTCAGTTTGTTGTCTATCGGCGTTCAGTTTGTTGTTTATCGGTGTTCAGTTTGTTGTCTATCGGCGTTCAGAGCTCGTATCTATGTTTCTGCACCACAGTATGTTTGGTGTTATTTAGATAATTACTTAGTGTTTCTATCAGTTTCTATTTTGCAGTATATTGCCATTCATTTTTCATTTATTTATCGGCAGTCAACTTGTATGTTGAGTAGTTAATGTTTTCTGTATAAAAATTAATGTTTTTGATAATCAGTATTTCTTACTTCTGAATATCAAGAATTCCTTGTATCACGTGTCAGTACTGTTTGTGTATTCCATGGTTTCCAGTGTCAGTGATGTTTGTATATCATGTTACTGTACTGCTGTGTATAAATAAATATACTGTCTGTAGCGGCCAGCACTATCTACAAGCAAGACAGAAGGTAAAATCCTCCTTCGTTTGGATGACAACAAGATGTTACATTTATTTTCCAGTTACTACACAGCAAACAGCCAATCGCCATGTGTACTCAGTGTTGTAGCAGTCAGGGGAGGGAATCAAGGATGTTTTACTCCTGGGCATCAGCAAGGGAGACGATCACGGACCGCTGTAGCTGCATGCTAAGTTTTAATTAATTACAAGCCAACTAAACTACTAGCAGTCATGAGGCTATGAGCTGACTGCTGGTCGTGAGCTGCTCTAACTCAATTCATAGCCTCCTAGTCACGTGACAGCACTCGACACTGACAGTTTATAACGGTTGTGGCTGGTACTGCCATCACGTGTAATGGTACGTCAGACGCTGACACAGTACAGCTGTACAGCTGGCAGTTCATGGAGTGGAAGTGTCCACTACAGCTGCTCAGCACCGGCGCACGTGGCAGGCAGCTGTGGCGTGACGCCCACAACGTAGTCCCTGGCAACAGCAGGCATGTTTGAAGAAAGAAAAGCAGACAGAAAGAAACAGTCAGGGTGGCCAGCGTCAGAAACAAATTGTGCCCCCTGCCCCCTGCCCTCTGCCCCCTCACACACCAGAAATAAGATGTTTGTGGAGTCGCCATGGTTACAGGCTGGTGAAGGTCCGCTACCCCCCGTCACCAGCCCACAAATATTCAACACGTTTCCTTCTCACTTCCGCCAGCACAACTGCAGGCAGTTGTTCTTCTTGGCTGGCTGGCTGGTTGGCTGGCTGGATAAAAGGCTGGCTAGATGGAGGAAATAAGGTTTAGCAGAACTACCATGACAGATGATGAATGATGGATGATGGATGATGGATGATGGACGGGGGAACATTACCGGGCGAAACATTCATAGCACTCGAGGATGTCTGGTCGCGAAGGTAGGGGGTGGGTGGTGAAGATTGAAGAATGATGGCGGCAATGGGGGGATACAAACATAATTCAACGCCAGGGATGAGGATGATGATGATGATGATGATGATGAGGATGATGATGAGGACTAGCAAATATCTCAAGAACAGAACAAAGAAAAAAAGAGGAATAGGAAAAAAAGAGACGCTAAGAGTCCACGCTAAGTGACAACGGGTCCTCCCCACTTCCTCTCATTTTTTATGTTGGCAATCGCTTGACGACGACTGACAGCACATGGTGACAGTCGCCTTGACAACGACTGACAGCACATGGTGACAGTCGCCTTGACGACGACTGACAGCACAGGGCGACAGATGTAGACCGGAAATGTCCAAGACTCAATTGTCAGCTCAGACCGCTGGAGGAGATGGCGAGGGAGGAATGTTGACGATGGACCAGCGTGAGACAGTTCATCAAAGCAGACTGACGACAGAAGACCTCGCTGCCTGACTCTTCTAGGAGTTCATAACACGAAGGAAGTGGTCCACATGCACAAGTGCTAACGGCTGTAGTAACACAAGGCCGTTAACTCTTGGTGGCCAATGGCTGAGTGCCAATCGCTGGTCATCACGGCGCGCAGCAGGGGCGTTAATAAGCGGCCACGTGACAGCGTCTCGCCCTTGTCCTCGTGCCTGTAGTCTCCCTTAGAGGAGGAGAGAAGCAATATATTGACTGAGAAGTAACACCACATCTGCATGCAACAAAGCTGCTGCTTCGATCTCCATGCTGCCAGTGGGCGGTGCGTCGGTCACCAGGCGGCGGGTCACAGACGGCGGACCAACGGACATTTTTCAGGCCAATCGACGTCCATGAGAGTGAAGCCCACTCAGCAGCCGACACATTCAGGCGAGATGGGGGAGGGGAGGGCGGGGAGAAAGAAAAAGGGGCAGACTGGGAGATCATGAGGCGGGAGGCTTCACACTCCCACAGTGAGGGAGCCTCAACATCCTGTGAGTAGTGAGGTACTGCAGCACGTGACAGAGAGGGCAAGAGGTGAAAGACAAACAAAACTGGGAGCATCCCTCATATAATTAAAGACCTGCCATATCTAATTAATGCCTAAAGTGCCATTCTAATTCCCACTCTTAGTCAATTCGCACAAATTGTTGTAACTGGTCAGTTTACAGAATCTACCCCAGTCTCTGTGCTTCTATAGCTTCTCTAGCAGCACATCTACATTCTTGTTGACAGTCGGCCGCCGCGTCCTCCTCCTCGCAGTCTCGGGTGGGAACTGAGGAACATCAGTGTTCATGTCTACAGGCACCTGTATGAACATACAATACTGAGGGGTTTGAACAGGGGCACAGAGTGTGTCACATAATGTCTTAAATACCACACACACCTAGCTACACACACACCTGCCTTAAATAGCTTACACACTTAGCTACACACACCTAGCTACACACACAGCTACACACACCTGCCTTAACTAGCTTGCACACCTAGCTACACACTTAGATACTCTCACCTAGCTACACACACCTGCCTTAACTAGCTTGCACACCTAGCTACACACTTAGCTACACACTTACATGCCTTAACACACACCTACCTTAAATAGCTTACACACTTAGCTACACACACTTAGATACTCTCACCTAGCTACACACACCTGCCTTAAATAGCTTACACACCTAGCTACACACTTACATACGCATCCCTGAGCAGGTTACTGGGCGGCGCACGTGCGGCCCTCGCGCTACTGGTGATGACGCAGTTTATGGAATGTAATCTCGCGCCAGGACCTGGCATGGCGGCCATTAACATAGAAATCACCTCAGGCCTGGGGAGGATGCAATATTCCTCCCACCACCACACAAATCTTTGAGCTTTTGTTTGCGGGGGCAGTCGCGCGCCAACAAATTATTTATTTTTGGCATTTGAAAGACTTGTTTATTGATTTCGGCAGATGTGACTTTTGAAATCTGCATCCGCCAGCGATAGGAAGCCGACATCAACCTTGCCATGATAAATCCATGTTTACAACATTACACAGACGTCTTGATCTCTGTAACGTGTGTAAATATACATCTTGCTTACAATAAAACTATTCGACATCTTCTGTGACACATGTAAATATTTATCTTCTTTCCTCTAATCTCTTCTCCATGTCTTCAAGTCGCTCTCCTGTAACTTTGTTCTGTTCTCTTCTGGCGAAGTCCTGTCACGCGGGTGCTACCAGTGTTATGAGAACTGTATTTCTGGGAGGTCACACAGACTGGGGTACATCATTCTACTGACTCCTTGTCACCCAGTCACCCAGTCACCCAGTCCTCGTCTCTGTCTTCTCGGTGGTCTGTTGGTTGTTTGCACAGCGCCTTGGTCAGGGCTGCCCCCTAGCTACCTGTAGGTGCAGGCTGTCCAGGCTTCAGCCAATTGAAGAGCTGAGATGAAATGCTGATTAGACGTGTTAGTGTACAAACGTGACCTCTGACCTTTGTTTGCTGGCAGATGTTTGTAGGCGGGTACCTGGGGGACGAAGGGGTATTCACGGCGGCTTGGCAAACAGTCTCTTGCGCTGAGCCTTACCCACTGGTTACAACCGTCTGATAGTCTGATAGTCTGATAGTCTGATAGTCCCTGGCTTACAGTAGTGCCACTCCTGTTTTGTCCTGTGACAGATAGTGCAGTGTCAGTGACAGATAGGGACAAATAGTACAGTGATCGTGACAGATAGTGACAGATAGTACAATGACAGTGACAGATAGTGCAGTGTCCGTGACAGATACTGATAGACAGTGCAGTGAACGTGACAGATAGTACAGTGACAGTGACAGACAGTGACAAATACTACAGTGATCGTGACAGTACAGTGACAGTGACAGAAACTGACAGATAGTGCAGTGACAGTGACAGATACTGATAGATAGTGCAGTGAACGTGACAGTTAGGGACAAATAGTACAGTGACAGTGACAGATAGTACAGTGAC
>SRHC01003413.1:336801-360063 GCA_004794325.1 Pomacea maculata | reverse complement strand
TGTACCCGCTATAACATGCCATGTCCTGTCAGACAGGCTGTCCTGTACCCGCTATAGCATGCCATGTCCTGTGAGACAGGCTGTCCTGTACCCGCTATAGCATGCCATGTCCTGTGAGACAGGCTGTCCTGTACCGCTATAGCATGCCATGTCCTGTGAGACAGGCTGTCCTGTACCCGCTATAGCATGCCATGTCCTGTCAGACAGGCTGTCCTGTACCCGCTATAGCATGCCATGTCCTGTCAGACAGGCTGTCCTGTACCCGCTATAGCATGCCATGTCTTCGCACTGACGGCCAGCTGCAGGCGGACAAGATGTCCACTCAGTTGTCTGCTGCATCCAGTGACACCCACATCGTGAAGTTCCCAATCGGGGTCGAGTGGGAGGGAAGAGTAGGCAGGAGTGGGTGGGAGGAGTAGGGCCGTTGTCGATATGATGGTGGCCATAGTTTGAGAAGAAAAGTATTTATCTTTCATCCTCTCCAGTTTAGTCTTTTTTTCCTTCGGACTGTTTTTGGCAAGATCAGCTAGTCAGTCAGCTTATTTCGTCATCAGCTAGTCAGTCAGCTCATTTCGTCATCAGCTAGTCAGTCAGCTCATTTCGTCATCAGCTAGTCAGTCAGCTCATTTCGTCATCAGCTAGTCAGTCAGCTTATTTCGTCATCAGCTAGTCAGTCAGCTTATTCAGTCATCAGCTAGTCAGTCAGCTTATTTCGTCATCAGCTAGTCAGTCAGCTTATTTCGTCATCAGCTTGTCAGTCAGCTTATTTCGTCATCAGCTAGTCAGTCAGCTTATTTAGTCATCAACTCGTGGCAGTCCAGGGATGGAGGAGGATGTACCTCGTTGACTACTGCTAGGGGGACATCTCGCACCACGTGACCGGCTAAGGCAGACCCTATGCTGCCACACGCTCCGCTGACGAGCACATGGATGCTGGGCCTGGAAATGTTGCACGTGCTGGGCTAGAGGCGAAGTCTGTCAGGTCTCCGATGGGAACGTGACTTGCGTCCCTTGTCGTGATGACGGGAGGTTCCTGGCTGGAGACGAATGGACAGGTAAATAAACCACCCCGCCACTGACGTCACAGCCTCCCCGCTAAGGCTTCCACGGCAAAAACAACTTGAAAAACAAACCACGAGGATGAGCAAATGCCCCAGAGGTAGGTGAGGAGGACAGCGATGGTCATGGCGTGTGAGTCCCGACTTCATTTGGCTGCAGTTCACATTGTCAGATGGACGTCCTGTACCGGGTGGATAATGTGGGATAATGGATAATGTCCGAACTGAGGCTGCTTCTGTCATGTGGACCTTGTACCCGCTGTACAGCTCGGGTCTGTTGGCAAATGGGGGATGGGGGAAGGGGGTTGGGGGGATCCTAGCCCAAAGATTGAGAGGAGAGAGTTGCTGGCTTTGGATAGTTGCGCATGCGCAGCCAATGTGGAAACTTTGAAAAATACACAGGCTTTAACTCAAATATCCACAGACTTTACCTAAAATTCCTCAGTTTGGAAACAACTTTGATATCCATGTTAATGTTTTGATTGTGTTCACAATAATTATTGTTTTCACTCTGTTGACGGTTATTATTTGTTCACTCTGCTATCATCATTATGTTTTAATCTGTTCGCTATCATTAACCCGTTTTCTATCTGTTTACTATGATCAATATATTTTCTCTTTCGTCAACAACATTGTTATACATTGTTTTGATGCTGTCTGCTATCACTAATGTGTCTTTAGTCTCTTCACTCCATCAAACTGTTTACCCTGTAAAGCTATTTTTGTTTCATCTTTCATGCCCAGCCTGTCAACAGCTTCGCGACTCACTTTCATTGCTACCAAGCTTTCGCCATGGAAGCCCTCTCTCTCTATATATAAATTTACACAATCCTTATGTAATATGTAGGTATGTAGTTATCAAGATTCCCGCATTATCAAAGTATCCAATAACCGGTATAAACGGTACACAGAGCCTCCATGTTGATTAAAATTGCCTTTTCACCAGATCCTGCTTTAAAGCAGTGAGAAATATTGACCCAGACATGAAAGATGCAACGGTCCTTTTATTAAAGTTTGGTTTCAAGCAACATGTTGAATGTATGAATCTCATCCTCCCAAGATTGCAACCCTATGGCATCTAATTTAAAATTGTAGTGAGACACGATTCCTCGCCCAGGGTAATATCTCAAGACTTGGGTGAAATAGCCTCCTTGCTTGTCCTCCACGAAAACTCATTCTCTCTCTCTCTCTTGCTCTTGCTCCCTGACCTCCCATTCTCACTCACTCGTAATTCTGTCTTCCTCTTTTTGTTCGTTGTTTTTTTTTCTTTTTATTTTCTTGTGGTTGTTTCTAATTTAAGTTTCTTTCTCCGTCCTCCTCTGTCTTCTCCTATTCCCCACTCGTCCTCTTGGCAGTTTTCTCCTACTTTCCAGCTTCGTTCCCCACCCTCACCCCCTGCCTGTGTGGGTGCACGTGGTGTCGGCGTCTGGCGTCTGATCCCCGCGTGCCGCACGTTTGATGGTTTGCTTGTGGTCAAGACGATTGATCCTCCTGTCGGGATTAGCCGGTGCCCGTGACAAGACTTATGAAGAGATTTGTGAGTAGAACAGAAAGCACTGCCAGGGGAGGGGAGAGCTGGACTTACCCAGTGAGCCACTTTTATCAGGTCGCAAAGAAGCATCAAAGCAAATAACTGTATAAGGCTTCAAGGGGTAATCTTCTACAGTTGTAGGGACACAATCCTGATCAGCTTTACTTACAAGGCTTCAACAGGAAATAACAACACATCAGGTGATGAGTTACAATTGTAACAACTGTTACATGTCCTGGCTATAAACACATCGAGTAAACACGGGGCGACAGCTTGTCAAACAGTTCTCAGGGGAAGGTGCTGGAGACAGAGCTGTCATCCACGATGACAAGGATCCGGGGAATGCAAGGCACCGAAGGATAGAGTGAAGAAGCAGGCAGGGTCCTCACTGACCGATTGGCCTGATGGGAAACTGGAGAGGTAACCACCTGAGGTAAGCTGTGCCAAGAGATGTTTGCGCAACAGTGGTTCTAGAACTTTCATGACGACAGATGTCAAGGCCACGGGTCTGCTTGTCGTTTAGAGGCGTTACTACGGCGTTCGTGGAGGAAGAGAATGAAAGAGAAAATAGAAGGTATAATCGTCTACTATGTCAAGCGGACAACGGATCTAGCCAGCTGTAATTCGGGAAACAATTTGTAGAATGTTGGCCTGCCGCCAGTACCAGCATATCCCTCGAATTTCACGCTCCCCATCCCCCTACTCCCCCCCACACCCGGCCCTCCACCCTGCCCTCCCGCCGGCCGGAGCGTCACGTTGCCTGCAACATTCTGGACTAAAATGTGATTGCGCACGGCCCCACGCTGACGGGCAAACCGAGTGAGGATAAAGCCGACTAGGAGTGATGCTGAATGAGGATAATGCCGAAGGAGTAGAATGCCGGGAAATGTTGAGAACATCATGTCAGGCCGAGGTCCGAACCTAATCTCTACTCGTGCACATTCACCAGCTCCGACTCTCGCCTCTTTGTGTCTGCTCACTCCTTCCTGTCCTCCATCGTCGCCGCGCACGTACCCCACGTGACACGCGTCCTCCTCGTCACACACCGTGAGATCTGCTTAAACACTTAGTCCTGCACATCTTGCACCAACTTCTGAGTTCAAGATTTTTTTAAAAACTGAGCTGCTTGATAGTTAAAAACTAAAAAGTCTTGTGTAATTTGTAAATGGAAGAACTTTGTGCCCCCCCCCCCCACTTGTTAGCTCAAGAATCTGTCTCTCGCGGGTTACTATAGTAACCACACAACATGTGGACAGCAGGTTCATATCTCATTCTCGTTTCTTCAGCGTGAATGAGGGTTTATATTGATAATATGGGTTGTCTGTGAGACGACACGAGTTCTCCCAGTAACAATATTGGTTTTCTGAGTGATTATGTGAGTTTTCTGTGCGGCAACTTTTCTGAGTGACAATCTTTCTCTCGTGCAAGTTGCTTTTGTTGTACGGCAATAATTTGAGTGCACGGCTAACGGCTAAACTATTTTGTTTTTATGTCAGTGACCTTTGTCTGTAGTCTTGCTGTCCCCCAAGGATGTTTGTGAAGCTATAAAATATTTCTTTATTTTCATTCGAGAACAAAATGATCAACAACAAAAATTCCCGTTGAACACTTTGTCCATCGCACTATTCACTGTCTGTTTGCATGGCGTCTGCTATTTCTCGTATTTCAAATCACGATTCCAGTGAAAACGGTGGGTACCAACCAGTTTTATACCATTGTACCTGTCACAAACAACTCTGTACCATTATTTCTGAGGCAATGAATAGTGTGTCATTATATCGCACCCGACAGTTCTACCCGGTGATGTCTGTCCAGTGTGTGTGGAAAGTGTTCACGTCTGTTGAAGTGAATCAGTCACAACTAATCCACCCGGGGGAAAGGTAGGCTGTGAGGAAATTCCAGTTGTTAGAACGGTTTGTGCAGGCCGACCCCGGGGTCAGGAATGCGGCCCTGTCGCCGCCATCAGCAGCAGTCGATGGACCAAAGCAGGGGAGGATAAGCAGCTGGGTAAACAGCCGGTGACGTGCACCCAGTGTCCACTGTGCGGTTGCTGCCCTTGGCAAGATGTGACGCACGTGATGCATGTCACTCTCCAAGGAGACGTCACCGCCTGAAGCCAGCCCTGCTTATCGCGCCGGACCGAGGCTCGGTGAGGTGACGGGAATAACTCGTCAGGCGGCGCTCGGCTCACGTGACGCGATGGGCGAGTATGAAGGATGAGTTTTGTCGTCGCCCTCAGTAATCAGGGGGCGCTGTCTGACGCTCGTACGTCAGCTGACGGGCTGTTTGCGGAGACAGCGCCACCCTCGGCTCTCCCTTACGGACAGCATTCGTTAGGAATGAATGAACTCGACTTTCCGCAATTCCTGTTTGGTTTTGTAGATTAAAACAACTTTGTTTGGTTTAGTTGTTTGTTCACATGTCGAGTGAACAGCGCATGGCCAATCGTTTCCAGTTTGGAGGATTCTCAGTCGGTTTGGTAACTTCATCCACTCTGTGGCTGCAAGTTTACTGTGTTTCCTAGGCAACTAGTTTATATACAGGGGATGCAACTAGTTATTTCTGTCCTCACGTTAAGTTAATGCCCATGTATCCATGGATACAAATTACCAATGACCAAACTGCGAATTGTGAGCCACACTCGCCATTCAGCGACACTAGTTCTACTCAGTATCCTGTCAACCCGAGATACACTAATCATGCTGGTATAGCAGTACACCAGTACTCGATACACCAGTACTCGATACACCAGTACTATATATATATACCTACATTACATGCACCAATCCTACTCTAACATTACAAACATCAATATTCAAGTCCCCAGTCATATTCCTGTAGTAGCAGGCGGATATTTCACCTGCAGTTCTGTGGACAGTTACACAACACATTGATAATCTGAAACAATTTTAGTCCCTAAATCTTGTGTAGATAAAAGTGTTTTCTAAAAATACATTTACATCACATTTTTAAATATGTTAAAAGTTGTTTTAAAAGAGATAAAACTGTATAAGCCAGACTTTTCCATCAGCGCATTTTTCTAAATGGCACCGGAGCTAGTTTAGAACAACATTTGTACATTTGCTTCTTTAGAAAAGTGAGAAATGCCGGGAGGTGTGCGCCGAGGGCCTGGGGGGACTGCTGCAGGGTGGAGGTGACTAACGAGGTGGATGCTGGCTGTGGCTTTGTAGCAGATGGCGCTGTAATCACTAGTAGGTGGTTAAGCTGCTGCTTCTTTCCTCCCCCTTCTCATCTCCTAAGGTTTCCTTCCTCTCCACTTCTTCTTTTCTCTTTTCCTCTGTCAGGTTTCAAAGGACGCTGTTGCGTGCTTGGTGGCCGTGGACAGTGAGTTCTGCCCCTTGTCAGTCGGGGACGGCGCTGGTCTTTGAAGTGCGAACCTGAAACCTCCCTTAATGATTTTATGAATAATACCCAGACATAAAATACAGATACAACAATTCAAAAGTATACTTAGACACAAAAACATCATAAAGTATAAATTCCCTTAGAGAAGTTAAAATAACATTTTCAGTAGCAATGCACACACCGGCAAGTAGGGTAGCCCCTTCTCCTTATCTACCTTCCTCTTTAAAGGGATTCTAAAGGCAAAATAAAACTAATTAAAATGGCGTAAAGAGTAGATACATTTGAATCTCGTCTATTTATATGTGTGTTCATGTGGACAACGCTGAAGGTTTTTAGTAGAATGTTGTGTTTAATAAGAGAAATTACACGGGACTCTTTTTTTTGCTTCCACGAAGTCTCGTTCTCCGTCACGTGACCCTATGACGTGTGGTTTCCATAGTGAGAACCATGCCTCGAGAATGTGCTGCAGACGATTGCCACGAAAAGATGGAAAAGATTAAAATTGTCTTGTCATCAGTTTCCGACAGACAGAGCCTTACAAGCCTGACACACAGAGTGCGTCATACGATAAAATGACGTCAAATCTTCGCAATGACCTCAGACACTTCTTGTGCGTGTGACGTCATAAGGAGACTGACGTCACAAGGAGACTCGTCTGCTTGACCATCTCGGGAAGCTATCGTGGTTACACGGCGGAAGGACACAAGGGTCGATTTCACTGGATTTTTTCAATTTTTACAAACATGCGCAACCGAAATAGTGCTAATAAGTGTAATTAAGTGAGAAACGAATCCTTTATTTCTCCTGTGTTGCTCTCGTGCTCTGTAATTGTAACGAAATATATTTTAGAAACGTTTGACCGTCGCCATAGCCTTAGCACAAGCCTTGAGGATCCCTTTAACACTCAAGGCACCAGACATACCGGGTGGTGAGCCTCACCTTGACATCATTTTCCTGTTGTCTCAAACTGTCTCAAACTGTAACAGTGAGCACATTGTCCTCAGGACAACTGACACTGAGTACAGTTAGCAAACTGTCATCACAACAGCCTTCAGCTTCAGTCCTCAGTCTACTAACATTTAGTGGCATTCAAAACGTGATTAGCGTGACCACAACTGTATCTACTGTATCATCAGTGCTACAATCATCGGTGTGTTCATTGAATGCCATTGTCATCACCTCGCGCCCAGCAAGATGTCTGTCTAGTCAGAGTCTAGACCACTCGCTGACGACAATGGCGATGGTTAGTGTGTCGCCCAGTGCAGGGACAGTGGCTGATGTAGCTGCTAAATGAAGCTGAGCTGCCAGAGGATGGTTCACTTCACACACACTGGTGTGGTGCCAAGGTCTGGCCTCAGCAACCAATTCCCTGGCCAGCTTGCTCCGCTTGTCGACCGGAATACCATCCAATTAGCAGAAACAGGCCCGGTGCTGCGCCTCTTTAATTACATCTCTCCTGATTCAATAGGCAAGGCCCCATTGTACTTGCAAGAATTCATCAAGATTGGCGGTGTAATGCCCCGAGCATATAAAGAACAGACACAAGGCGGCAGGACCAAGGGTTTCCCGGGAAGACGGAGGGGGAACCCACTCTTCTGCCACACTCTCAAGCGCAAAAAGTGGGAGCTTTCACTACACGCATGGGAAATAATATAGGGCTAGGACAGGAGCTGCAAGTCCTTCCTTCTTCTTCCCACCCTTCCCCAGCAGAATGCACTTAATTTTCTTGTGGAGGCTGACGGCGCTTTCCTGTCTGCTTTCCTTGGTGTGGTGGCGCCACCTGAAACTTGTTAGACACGCAAGTACACTCGTGCTTACACAAACACAGACAGATGGACAGATGGGCAGTCACACGCTCACACACTAGTTACACAGTTACACACACCGGCCACCCACTGCCACACACAGACACAGATACAGAGAGAGAGAATAAGCAAGTGTGAAGAAGAAAAGAACAAATAAAAAGAGAAATAGATGATGATGATGATGATAATAACTTAGCGAGAAAAATCCGTTTATTGTGCTGGTAGAATGCCTACTCAGCATACAATGAGCGGGCAGACAGAGCTGTGCTCAGTGAACCACTCCTCAGTTGGTGCAGAAGCAGGCTAATGACTCCCAACAAACTTGTCACACATACCATTGAGGATGTTGCGGCAGCTGGCGGCACGGCGACTAAAGCACCCGCTACCACCGCAGCAAGATTCGGGTGGCGGGAGTACATTGGGTGGTGAGCAATGGGGTGCGGAGCGGTGGGCCGATAGTCAACCGCCTTCAATGAACCGGGTGATAAGGCTACTTTTCTACATCGGTTACAGCTGGGCTCAAGCCTCACTTGATGTGATGGTACACCACGTGTTGGTTAAATATATGATATGTAGTCACACACAGCTGTCTGTAGTCATATTGTAGTGATGTCTAGTCACACACAGCTGTCTGGTCTGTAGTCATACTATCTCGTCACACAGCTGTCTGTAGTCACAGTATCTAGTCACACACAGCTGTCTGTAGGCATACTATCAAGTTACACAGCTGTCTGCACTCAAGCTGTAGTGATGTCCGGTAACACAGCTTCTGTCCCACTGTAGCAATCTGTGTAATACACTGCTACAGTATAGTGTTGTGTCACACACAGCTGGCTGTAGTCACATCTGTGTATATACCTTGAGAACAGCGACAACAGCTGAGTGACAGGAGTACAGACTGGCAGTCAGGCCTTAGTACACGTGGTTGTGACCTGCATGTTTGTACATACATGTACATTGTACAGTTATTGTGGGGAGCAACAGCAAGACTGACGTGCCGTGGCTGTGTGGTGCACCTTATCAAATGGAATGCGACCTGCCACCAGAGGGCGTGCTTTACTTGGGTTCATTTCCGTCCCGCGCTGTAACAGTGAAGAATGCCGTCATTTCTCTATGTCTCCGTCGGAAGTCAAACAGCCATCACACGAGACCTCAAGGTGGTGGTGGTGGTGGTGGTGGGGATGTTGGAGGTGATGGTGTGGAGTGGTGGTGGTGGTGGTGGGGATGTTGGAGGTGGTGGTGGTGGGGATGGTGGAGGTGATGGTGTGGAGTGGTGGTGGTGGGCATGGTGGGGAGGGGGTGTCCTGTGAGAGGGCCACCCTACCCACGCATTACGCTCGGACAGGCGCTCATTAAGCCGCTGGTGGCCCGGTCTCCATCAACAGCAAGCAGCGCCCTCTGTTGCTGCTGGGGCAGGCGACATGTGCAGTCACCGTGGTTGGAGAGCCAGCGGTGTGTCGTCTTGGAGTTGCCCACAAGACAGTGCAACAGGCTGTTGCCGGTGTCATGCCATCGATCTCCGGTATCTGTGATGTGATCGATCACCGGTCCCCACCGCCAGACGAGGGCCCGTCGCCAAAGCTGCCCGCGAGCCTTGCATGCCCCAGTCCTACCAGGCACCACTGGGGTGCGGTGTACAAGGGGACACCCCGAGTTACATGGCGGAGCCTCTGGTGTGGTTATGTGGTGTCCTGGTGTCGTGTAGCCACCACACTACACCTGCAAGTATTGGCTTCCTGTGAAAACTGGAAGGTAACAGCATGGTAAGACATGATGGGGACGCAAGGACCATCTGATGGTGACACGCACGTAGGAGGATAACATGATAAAGACATGACAGTGGCATGACAGTGATATGACAACGGTACAATACAGTGTGTCAGTAACAACACACTCGGCCCTCCTCTCTCTGTCATCATAAGTAAGGGTGTAGAAGACCTACCCGCACAGAGTGAGTTTCCCATCCATCATCTGCAGAACGAGAGGCAGGTGTAAAGGGGTACAGGGGTCAATATTGCTGTTACAAACACAGTGGACTCAGAAGGGTCATCCCGGGGGTTACAAATCCCCGTGGCTCACTTCATGGCTGAAGGCGATTGGTTGGGGCTAGCATGACGTCATCTTTGTCCCGATACAAGTGGAGGGCGGGTGGGGTGCGGGGAAAGGTGAGTTGACAACCATACCATGTGTCGGTGCTGTCCTGTGTCTGCTGCAGCTGTCCACACTGTCCAGGGTCACATGAGCATCTCACTATCCTGCTTTGTTTGTGCAGGTGGATAGAGAATCAAGCCGCTCTCAAGACTTTGGATCTCAAGTTCCTCAGGACCTTTGGTCAACTTAGGACACTGTGAGTGTTGGTAGCACTTAGTGATAATAGAAACATTTATACAGCGCTAGCTAGTGCTATAATAAACAACAACAACAAAGCATATATCACACTACTGTACTGCTCCTATAACATGGGGGCAGATCGCCTGGTAACCCTGTAGCTATCCTGTCTGACAGTTACTACCAAAATGAACGTTAGCGATAGCGAGGACTACAACAGCCCTCCGCACTGTTCAGACACGAATTCCGGAAGTCAAAATAAAGTCCAGGTGCGGAGTGGCTTGCGTCAGAAGGTCGTCCCCCAATACAGTGGAAGGAGCCTGACAGATGTCAGCAGTGACGTGGAGATCAACCGTTTACAGTCGTCATGGCAACATCCACAACCTTGTGGAAGGGTAGTTGATGAATGTCATGATCGCCATCACAGGGTTGAGCCCCGACTAACGGGGCGATGATAACAGATAACATGGGTGAGCACAGGCAGACAGGTTGGCAATGACTGACTAAAGGTCAGGTGAGGTCAACAGTGGTCACGTGTGAGCAGGCAGACACACTAACCGACTTTAGCTGATGTCCGCCTGGCGACCTCCACACAGGGCATCCAGTGCCCGGTGCTGAAGTTAAAGGTCAAGATGGGATCACGTGCATGACATCAGGCACGCCAGCAGTAAGGAATAATAAGATGTCGTATGTGAGCGGAAACTAAAATAATGACAGCGACCGTTGCTCCACACCCTGCAGCCTCCACCCTGGTGGTCAGTGTGCGACAGGCACAGCAAGGGCTGCACGTGTGGAGCGTTGTGTCAGCAAGTGGAATTAGTTGCCTCCCTTTGCTATGATGACATGACACGCCTGGTGGTGTTGACATTGATGACAGTCTTGACCAATGGTTTCTGCTTGCAGGACAGTCCGCCATTCTGCTGTGACCCTGGTGTCTACCGATGTCTTGTCAGCCTCACCGCAACTACAGCACTTGTGAGTGCATTGGTCCAGCTCTTCCTCACCGGCCCTGTGCTTGGTCACTGCGCACACGTCCTCACTCCTCACTTGTCCTCACTCATCACTTCCTCGCTTATCCTCACTCCTCACTTATCCTCACTTATCACTTCCTCACTTATCCTCACTCATCTTCACTCATCACTTCCTCACTTATCCTCACTCCTCACTCATCACTTCCTCGCTTATCCTCACTCATCACTTCCTCACTTATCCTCACAATATGCAACCCCAAGACTTTCGTACATAACAGATTGCTCTCTACTCCTGAATGTTTAACCCTGCTTTGAAATGCTACGTTACATATCGAACTAATAGGGTGTGTAACTGGGTAATGGCTACTAGTCAGGGTGTTACGGTGAGGTGACCCCAATCAGGTTATAGGATGTTAGAAGGAGGTGACCCCAGCCGGCAACACATCCTCCCGTCTTTACTGAAGTGAGTGTGTGAGACGAGTGAGCATCCGCGCGTGTTCATTAGCAACGATGTGCTTGACTGACTACAGCAGTTCACGTGCATGCTTGATTGATTCTGCCACGTAGCTGCGTTCTTCACTGTTTGACTATGAGCATTAGAGTTGATTGTGTGTTGTTTATAATCCTTGTAACTGATTGTGTGTACGTTTGTGTGTGCGCGTGTGTACGTGTGTGTTTGTATGTACGTGTGTGTACGTGTGTACGTGTGTATGCGTGTGTGCGCGTGTGTACGTGTGTGTACTTGTGTGTTCGTGTGTACGTGTGTGTACTTGTGTGTTCGTGTGTACGTGTGTGTACGTGTGTGTACTTGTGTGTTCGTGTGTACGTGTGTGTACGTGTGTGTACGTGTGTGTGGCCAGAGACCTGGACTCAAACAAGCTGCAGTGGATACCATGGACTCTGGGAGAAAGCCCACATCTCAAATACTTGTGAGTTCATTTCTTTCTTTACAGTATGTGAGACAGACAGACAGACAGACAGACGGACAGACAGACAGGTTTCATGACTGTCTGGCGTGATGTCCGTTGGTCAAGTGGCTAAAGGGCGACTACTCTCCATCTCTTTCCGTTTGTTGTACGTTGATCCGTACTGACACGTGTGTACTGTCATATGTGTACTGTGACGTCAGTACTGCCACGTCATATGTGTATTGTGACGTCAGTACTGCCACGTCATATGTGTATTGTGACGTGTGTACGGCAACATCTATTATTATCACAACTGCACTGTGACAGCTGCGCCACCCACGTCTCTGACTTGTTTTGGCAATTGTGCGATGAACTGTTTGGACTGTTGACAACTACAACGCTTCTCTTCGCTATGAATGATGCGACACCTGGCAGCCATGTCTACTCTCTCACGTCTCTGTGACGCTGAAGCACGTGACCACGTGACCACGTGAAGTCTTGACTTTGTGCGCACTACGACTGCTTCGTGTCTGCAGCCGACTGCACGCGCTGCCCTAAGCCATGCCACTGGAGTTGTCTGCCCGGCAAGGAGGAGCTACCCCGGGTGCCCTGGTGTGCAGGACAGTGTGTCTGGTGTTGGTGGCTCTCGATGTGTCGGCGTCAGTGTCTGATGTGACTCTCTGTGATGTGACTCTCTGTGATGTGACTCTATGATGTGACTCTCTGTGATGTGACTCTCTGTGATGTGACTCTCTGTGAGGTGACTCTCTGTGATGTGACTCTCTGGAACTTTAGTCAGCCTCGTGTTCAGCAGAGAAATGCACTGCGTACCTTGTCTGTGCGGCCATCCGTGTAAGACGTTGTAGGTGGCGCTGTCAACAACGTAGACAAAGCAGATAGATAGCAAGTCTGGGGTCTGTAACGTCAGGGTCTGGTTTGATGAAGGGAATAGGATTTGCCGTCACCTTACATCTTCAGGTGAGGCAGATGACCAACAGCAGATTGATAACTAGAAGCCCGTCATCTTGGAGAGAGCAGAAGGCTGACAGACAGACAGACAGACAGACAGATGATGTACAGAAAGAAGTACGGGCACACTGACAGACACACAAGTAGAAAGGTAACCATTGTATTTTTCTTATTGCCTGTGGCAGGTCGTTGCTAGGTAACCCCCTTCAGTGCAGCTGCAGTATTCGCTGGCTTCAGCGGCTGCTGGCCTCCCGTCAGGACCGACTGACGGTCAGCCACGGCGACACCACCACCTGTCTGACATCCACCGGCAGCCCCATGCCTCTCAGCCACGTCCGCCTCACGCATTGTGGTGAGTTGGTGAGTGAGAGTGTGGGTGACTAGTTGGTGAGTGGGTGTGTGTAGTTGGTGAGCGAGAGAGTGTGGGTGAGTAGTTTGTGAGTGAGAGTGTGGGTGAATAGTTGGTGAGTGGGTGAGTAGTTTGTGAGTGAGTAGTTTGTGAGTGAGAGTGTGGGTGAATAGTTGGTGAGTGGGTGAGTAGTTTGTGAGTGGGTGTGGTGAGTAGTTGGTGAGTGAGAGTGTGGGTGAGCAGTTGGTGAGCGAGTGAGTAGTTTGTGAGTGAGAGAATGTGAGTGAGTAGTTTGTGAGTGGGTGTGGGTGAGTAGTTGGTGAATGAGAGTGGGTGAGTGAGTGAGTGGGAGAGTGAGTGAGCAAACATGTTACATCTCATCAATGACTGTTAACAGACACCATGCAGGTGCACGTCAGCCAAACGTCTGTAGAGTTGTCTCCCGGGGATGACGTGTCACTGGTGTGCGACTCCAACCACAGCGACGTCACGCCGTCGTTGATGTGGGAGACCCACAGCCTGACATCTCGCCTGCACATTTCTGCTGTGGACAACGGCTCGCTGCTGCTGAGGGTTGAAAATGTGACCTTAGCCGACCACTACGTCAACGTCACGTGCTTTGCCTATAGTTGGGTGGACTACGTCAAGCTGAGTGTCAGGCTTCACGTCAAACGTAAGTCTGCCCTCGCCACTTACCTCCCTTTGATCCAAACCAGGGGAGAGAAGTATTGGTCCATTACTCTCATCATCGTCGTTGTTATAGTCTGTATGATGCAGGTGTCCTGTCAACTGTAGTAGTCACGTGTGATGTGATGGCAGACGTTGTGAGTGTGATAACTTCCAACACAAACACAAACAGTTGTGAAACCCAGCTGTGGTGTGTGTCCAGCTGTAGCACGTGGTTACAAGATTCTGCGTTCTGATTGGTTCATTACTATAATTATACACACCTTAATTTGTCGTGAGCACAATGCAGCTCACATCTGTTGGGACATGTTGTGTCACCAGATGACTAACTGACTATCAGGCTAACAGTCTTGTAGTGCTGTAGTGATGCTTGGTGATCAAACCACCGCTAACACCGTCTACTTGATAAAACAGTCATAAGTAAGTAGTGATGTGTGTAGACAACATTTATGTAGCGATGTGTGTAGACAATATTAATGTAGCGAAGTGTGTAGACAACATTTATATAGCGATATGTGTAGACAATATCTAAGTAGCGATGTGTGTAGACAATATTAATGTAGCGAAGTGTGTAGACAACATTTATATAGCGATGTGTGTAGACAACATTTATGTAGCGATATGTGTAGACAATATCTAAGTAGCGATGTGTGTAGACAACATTTAAGTAGCAATGTTTACAACTGAAAGTTTACGCAGTAAACAAACCACATGTGTGTGGAGGTGTTGGTCAATGTAGTCGTGTGATGCTTTGCTGTACTTGCTGAAATTATCATCGCCATACTTTTCATTATCTTAGCAACTTGCTTGTTGTCTTTACCGTGATTCTCTGTCCACGACCATCACATCATCTTGTCATCTGTTGTGTTGTATCACTGCATGGCATCAGGCCTGAAATAGGTAATAGGTATGGTTGTTACTTTTATGACACACGTACGTGTCCTTGTGGTTGTAGCTGTAACTAAAGACTATCGAACCGCAAGTAACTGTAGCTAAAGACAATTAAGCCAAGTAACTGTAGCTAAAGACAACCGCAAGTAACTGTAACTAAAGACTATCGAACCGCAAGTAACTGTAACTAAAGACAATTAAGCCAAGTAACTGTAGCTAAAGACCCTGTGAAACGTGTTGTCATGCAACAGCGACACTGTAGCTATTATCGCCGTCAATACACTCTTTAATCAACGTTGGGAGAGAAAGATAAGAGCAAGTAGTGGCCTGTAGATGTGTATTTTCATGTAAAAAGCAACTTTAGTAACACGACTGGTGTGTGTCTGCGCATGCCCAAGAGGTGAGAATTCCTACACAACATGTTATGAGGACAGTGTATATTTAGTTTTAGCTAAGTAACTGTATTAAAGTTCACATGCACCTTAAGGGAGGAAGAAAAATACTCAAAGCATGACTGGCTGTAGCTCCAAGACCCTCTGTAGCTAAAGCTCCTCGCTGACAAAAGATCAAAGAATGAAATTGTACTTTACAGACGCTCCGCACATACTGAGTCTCATCAAGAAGAAAAGAGACGATGACAGTGAGACCTGCCTTTGCTACGATGTCGCTGGTTGGCCGTTGCCACAGGTCACGTGGCTACACAATGGCGTGCAGGCGGAGAAGGAGAAGGAGCAGCTGTGGCGAGACGAGCACCGACTCAGCAAGGAGGGGCGGCTGGAGGGGGGACGCATGCTGCTGTACCGCGTGCTGACCCTGGAGGGCGAGTACACGCTGATTGCCACCAATGCCCTCGGCCAGGACGTCGCCAACATCACGGTGTCCTTCCCTGCACTCTACAAAGGTCCTCGAGTCAATACCTCATACTTTCCTGGACCTTACAAAGGTACCCGAGTATATACCTCATACTTTCCTGGACCTTACAAAGGTACCCGAGTATATACCTCACACTTTCCTGCACCTTACAAAGGTACCCGACTCGTTAACCTGTACGATCCCAGTTTCACCAAAGCATCGCTAGTCGTACCATTATTATCCACCGCTATTTGCGCTAGTTACCACAGCGAGAAAGGGGAGAGAGAGAGAGATGTGAACTACAGACAGTTTGCCAGAACCCACATTTTCCGACCTAGTGTAGTCAGTACATTTCCTGTCTCTTTTCCTAAACGTTTGAGCAACTCCGCTTGAACTCCTGGAGACTTCCCTTCCGTCAGGCTTCCATGGCCGCCTTCCTCCCTGTTGATATTCCGACACCAGGCAGTTGCTCTGGGGCTGATGCTCTGGGGCTGGACTTTCTGTCATTCTTGAGGATCTGTCTGCGGTCACAAAGAGCCTCCTTCGTGACCCCAAGCCACTTCTGTGTCATCCAGTGCCCTAGTTTCTCTGGTTGTGGGCTGGAGAACCTCTCTGATGAAGCCAGAGAAGGTTGCCACCTCACCATCGACCAAGTTCAGGGCAGCAAACCTGCCCCCTGGGTGGGCCTGAAGACTTCAAAAATGACCGCCTCTATCAGTTTGTCCAGGTCACAGCGACTTCGAGGGTCGTGTGTGAGGAGCTGGACCTACAGGCTCGTGAAGACAAGGTTGAGCTCGTTATTTGTGCCCATCTGAACCTCGTCGATTGTGGACTTGAAGCGCCTCGGTGGCAAGATGGAGTCGATCTCATTATGGATCGAACATCTGGAAAATGCCAGGTGGCTGACCTCTGCCCTTTGTGAGGATAGGAGTGATGGCAAGGGTTAGCCCGTGACTTTGAGCAAACTCTCGCAGCCTCGGGTCCCTGTCGCTCGTTTCGCCAGGCCCGACAAGGCCGACAGCACTTCCGGTGTCCACCACGCGGCGCCTTCGTTGAGTTCCTATCCCCGTCACGAACTTTCTTTTTTCTGGGCCGCCCTTACTCTTTCTATTTGTTTGTAGAACTTCTCTTTTCTTGACAAAATATTTGTCTTTGAATGTATTCCCCATGCGTTTCCGTAGCACTAATCCTTGTACGAAGGAACACAAAACGGGAAGTGGAATTGTTCCCCTTTGTCCCCATTTCGTAGACCCGTGTCATCATCGTCTGGCATTTGCAACATACCTAACAATTTCTTTATTGAAGGAAAGAAGTGACGATGACATGTCACTGTCTCGCTTTTTCTCAGGCAGATTTCCTGTGAAACTAAATGTTTCTTGCGTGGCCTCACGAAGCGCTGCCCACAAAATTAAGTTTTATTTTTTAATTTCAATTTATTTTCAGACAGCAGCATTAAAATGCCTTCCGACAAACCAGAGCCAAACAAGTTGGCTGTGCCCTGGGGAGCACCAGACCTGCCTGCAGTGCCCAGAGCCCCTGCGGGCAACAGCAGCAGCACGCATGCGCAGATGAAACCTCCGCTGAGTGTTGACACAGTAGGTACTCACACCACTCACACCACTCACTCCAACATGGCCGAAAACCGAAAGCGAGAAGGTGAGGTGTGTGGAGTGTCAGAAGAATAATAATGAAATACTGAAAATACTTGAGAGACAGGCTGTTTGGGTGACAAAAACAAATAAACAAAGACAGACATGGAAGTCCAGAACAAATATTCTCTTTCGTGAGACCTAACTTCAGGAATAATTTTGCAGAAATATTTGAATACGATTTCCTGCTGCTGCTGTGACGGCCACGCATCACTGAGCACACGATGTTGACTGTTTGCAGATGTACATCGTCATCGCTCCTTGCGTTGCTGCTCTCGTCATCATCGTTCTCACGCCTGTCATCGTCATTCGCATCAGACGACGGAAACTCGCCCGCCAGACGGGAAACAGTCGAAGCCGCCGCAAGCTGCCGACGCCAGGTGCCAAGACGGAGAGCAGACAGCGAGAAGCCATGCCTCTGACGGGCATGTACCTGGTGGACAACCCCAACTACGACGACACGTCCGCCCACAAGCTGTCTCACTCCAGTGCGTGGTCTCCTCTACTCTCTACCTCCCTCACATTGACAGTCAGGGTAGTATCCTTCAGTCCGTTAGCTGATGTGTCGGCCAAACACGCATTCCTTACAGTGTATGTTTTTAGTGTGAGTTGGTGGTGGGTGCGTCTGTGGTGCCTGGACATGCTGGACACGTGCACCGTCTGTATACACCTGTACTGACTACATATATATATATACACCTTACTGACTGTATATACACACCTGTACTGACTGTATATATACATGTACTGACTGTATATACATGTACTGACTGTGTATATATACCTGTACTGACTGTATATATACCTGTACTGACTGTATATATATACCTGTACTGACTGTCTATATACACACACACACCTGTACTGACTGTATATATATACACACACCTGTACTGACTGTATATATATACACACACACCTGTACTGACTGTATATATATACACACACCTGTACTGACTGTATATATACACATGTACTGACTGTATATATACACCTGCACTGACTGTATATATACACATGTACTGACTGTATATATACACCTGCACTGACTGTATATATACACCTGTACTGACTGTATATATACACACCTGTACTGACTGTATATACATGTACTGACTGTATATATACACCTGTACTGACTGTATATATACACCTGTACTGACTATATATACATGTTCTGACTGTATATACATGTACTGACTGTATATATATACACACCTGTACTGACTATATATATACCTGTACTGACTGTATATATATACACACCTGTACTGACTATATATATACCTGTACTGACTGTATATATATACCTGTACTGACTATATACACCCGTACTGACTGTATATATATATACACCTGTACTGACTGTATATATACACCTGTACTGACTGTATATACATGTACTGACTGTATATATACACCTGTACTGACTATATATACACCTGTACTGACTGTGTATATACACCCACACACCCGACCACGGAACGATACAAGACAAGGTGGACAGATCCGTGTGATGTAACAGTGACATGACAGCTTCGGGTGACTGGCAGATAGTCTCCAAAGTCGTTTTGCGAGGGTGCGTCAGTCTTTGACCTCGTGACCTGCTGCAAGGCTTGACCTTGACTGTCTACGTCATACGCTGCTTCTTCCTGTGATGACGTCTGTCAGGTGCTGGACCCACGTGTCATCACTTGTGGCAGACACTACTCCACCCTGAGTACTTGTGTCATGCGCGAGACTAATTACTGATACCGACTAATTGCTTCACTCTCTCAGTGGGACTCGCGCGTATTGCTGATGTCATGAGGTAGCCATGATTGTGTGTCTGTGTGTCTGTGTGTCAGTGTGTTTGTGTGTCAGTGTGTTTGTGTATTTGTGTCTGTGTCTGTGTGTTTGTGTGTCAGTGTGTTTGTGTATTTGTGTCTGTGTCTGTGTGTCTGTGTGTCAGTGTGTCTGTGTCTGTGTGTCGGTGTGTCTGTGTGTCTGTATCTGTGTGTCTGTCTCTGTGTGTCTGTGTGTCAGTGTGTCTGTGTCTGTGTCTGTGTCTGTCTGTGTCTGTGTGTATGTATCTGTGTGTCTGTATCTGTGTGTCTGTGTCTGTGTGTGTGTCTGTGTGTCTGTATCTGTGTGTCTGTGTGTGTGTGTCTGTGTGTCTGTGTGTCTGTATCTGTGTGTCTCTGTCTGTGTGTCTGTGTGACTGCTTGCGTGCCTGTCGACTAGACATGGTTGTACTGTAGTGTGTGTGTGTGTGTGTTTATCATTGTACTAGTATCTGTGGAAACGTGTTGTGTCCTGCTCAGTGCAGCACACGCATCTCGGGCCTCCATCTCCCTCCGGAAATCTGACCGTAAAGCTAACGGTCATCCCACTTGTCCGTCCAAGAAACCGCATTAGACGGTAGCTGTGCTCTCCTCCTTGGCTCATGAACCATTGAACCATTGAACCATTGACAGCATCAAAACAGACCCCAGAGCCGAACTCTGAGCTGACCTGTGGACCTGTGTAGTCACCTGAAGGGGCTCGTGGGCAGTGAGTGAACTTTTACTCGAGTGACGACAACGACGACAGTCGCGAGGCTGATGTAGAAAAGTTGTCACAACACAAACCCTCCAAGCTACCTGAAGGCCTCAATGACCATCTTCTTCGCGACTGCAACCGGAAGCAAGAGCTTTGCCCTTCACCGATCCAGATGATCTAAAGGACGATGGAAGAAAACACTCAACTCCGTTATGGAGGACCTCCCCACGACCTCACAAGCTGGACATCCCCGGGCACTGGAGGCGTCATAGGAGGGGGTCATCCCGAGGTTTGGGGTGTTAGGCTTAACACTTTCCCTGAAACCAGTGCCCATTCCGAGCTGACCAATCACTGTCGGCAGGATTTTGCTGCTGGAAAAGGTTTAGTAGCCGTTAAGAGCAGCATGGCGACCTCGACACAAGCCTCGCACCATGGTGGACCCCAGCAACCTACACCAGCTTCAACACAGCCACAGGAGGCGGACCGTGGGAGACCGTGTCGATGGTCGGGTGCACGTGCACGCTCATCGTGGTCTAGTAATTCTACCACAGAATGGTGGTCAGGGGCCGACCCCTACGTGGCAGTCTATTCAACCTCCGCAGGCTGACAACATAAAGGTCGCTGCCATGGATACTTGCAGTGCGCTGCGCCCGAGTGAACATCTTGCTGAACCTCGCCTGCTTCCTGGAGCAGATCCGCCTCACCAGCCTAACCCTGACCCATGACCTCAAGATTATTTTCCCTTTGTACGCATGGTCATCGCTGACCTCCAGGGGACAGAATTCAATTGTCTGTCATCTGCTGGAGTTGTCCTTACATCACCTGTGTCATACTCTAGTCCTGTCCCAAGATGCTTGTGTCCTGTCTACTCAAAGTCCTTGTTGCCTGTCAACTACTTGTCCTATGCTTGTCTCAGGGAGACGATGTGGCGCTCGTCTTAGCAACGCCATTCCACTGTAGCTGGCTTGCGTCTATTTTTAGTGTTGTTTACAAGTGTTGTTTACAAGCTTGTTTATGTAAACTTATACCCAGAAATGCATTGTGTGTTGTTTAGGCAGCATTCGCAACATTAAGCTAGAAACCATCCTCTTCATCCGGGTGCTGGGGGAGGGGGCGTTTGGAAGGGTGTACCTGGGCACGTGCACGCACCTCTTCAAGGGGGAGATCACGCTGGTGGCAGTGAAGACGCTGAAGGGGGAGCCGAGTGACGTCACGAGGGCGGACTTTGAGCGCGAGGCGGAGCTGCTGTCGGGCCTGCAGCACAACAACATCGTCACCTTCTACGGCGTGTGTACGGAGGGCGACACACTCATGATGATCTTCGAGTTCATGGAGAACGGAGACCTCAACAACTACCTCAGGTAGGTGCATCCTCCTCCCCTCCCTTATAATAAATAAACAAATTGACGTCGCACGTCCCCCCGCGCTCTTAGAGACGGTTTGTATCCACCTGACACATTAATATCCTCGTCTCCGATTTCCCGACTCGCAACCTCTCAGCCCTCAGAGTTAGTTCAGCTCGAGACTGCAGATTCCTCCAGGGCGTGTGTGTCTCCTCCTCCACAGCCACCCCCTCCTTGCTACGTACATATGTCACGTGGTCACGCGCCGGAAGTTCAGATGATAGAAATGCATTGGAACAAATGTTGAAAGATCTTCTCATTCACTTTCAAGTGGCTTCGTTAGTGAGCTTTGCACCTGAGGTGTGAGTGATGTGAGGATGGAGTCTATCCCTCCAGGCCTGCCTGCCAGCTCGGACTTACTGGCGATGAGGAGACAGCAAAGCCTGTCACACGTCCCCCGCACGCCGTTTGTACTTACTTTCAAAGACCATCCGCCTCAGCCGTTCTTCATCGCAGCTGCTACCTGGGTCTGTGATCCTCCAGTTCTGTGTCTGTGCCAGATGAAGGCAGGGGGGAGGTCAAGGGATGGGGGAGGTCAAGGGAAGGGGGGTCAAGCGAAGGGAGGTGCATGTCGCTCTAATGGTGAGAAATGTCGTGCGCGACACACGAGACAAGGAACTAGTAGCACAGCTACAGCCAGACTGCAACACTGAGACCTCCCTCGTCACGTGACACGACTGTCATGGCATCCACACAAATGAGGCCAGCACTGTCTTGATGACAACGATGATAAAGTGGACAAGTGTTCACAGTAGCACGGACTGTACTGATTGCACGTAACAACAGGAGAACATAGGACTACTGGACTCCCAGCATTACACTGTAGTAACAACACAGTATTACTCTACACTCACTACGTGTAACACTAGTAACAACACAGTATTTCTCTCTGTACTCACTACATGTAACACTGTAGTAACAACAGTATTACTTTACACTCACTACGTGTAACACTGTAGTAACAGCACAACCAGTGTTTCTCCTCTATACTCACTACGTGTAACACTAGTAACAACAGTATTACTCTCTCTACACTCACTACATGTAACAGCACCACAACATCAAACACCTGTCTACACGTTTCCATGGGATCGTACACAAGTACACCCTGTGTACAGGCCTCAAGTAAAGACTGAGGGATGGCACATTCGAGATAAGACAATTTAAAATCTCATTTCTTTAGTTTTTTTTGTTTGTTTGTTTGTTTGTTTTTTTTTTTGGCAGCTTCAAAGATTTTGATGAATGCACAGAGAGAAAGTTCAGACATCACAAAGGAACAATCACCAGACACGCCATCATTCATTCACAAGAGAAGTCTCGGGCAGAGTCATTAATGAACTTTTATTTCCGCCATCAAAGACCTTCTCCACATCTTTGATTGTACAGTTGTTGTTCGGGGACAATCGCCACTAATTAGCTGCTCTCAGAACTCCTGTCTTTTTCACTTTTATATCCTGTCTTGTCTTTCCTGTCTTTCTTGTCTTTGGTGTGTTTGCTGTCTTTCCTGTCTTTCTTGTCTTTCCTGTCGGTGTCAGACACTGTACATCCTCCAGTTCCAGTTGTCCGAGGATGTGAAGGTCCCGCTACAGCCAGTCTGGGCCATGTGCTCCCCCTTACCAGCCTTACAGTTATGTTACAGTTATGTTACAGGTATGTTACAGGTATGAACACCGTTACAGCTTCCGGTAGCCAGCCTTACATTTGTAGTTCGCCTTCTGTTTTGTTGTCTGAACTGTCGCCATGACAACAGCTCTACGCAGCTTGAGTAGAAAACACTTTTAGGTTCTTGGACCTTCTGTTGTACAGTATAGAGTCATGTCTGTCTATGACTGGACTATACACGACTGTACTGTCTATACTGTCTATGACTGGACTACACACGACTGTACTGTCTATACTGTCTATGAGTGGACTACACACGACTGTACTGTCTATGACTGGACTACACACGACTGTACTGTCTATAACTGTCTAT
>SRHC01003413.1:313903-336783 GCA_004794325.1 Pomacea maculata | reverse complement strand
GGACTACACACGACTGTACTGTCTATGACTGGACTACACACGACTGTACTGTCTATACTGTCTATGAGTGGACTACACACGACTGTACTGTCTATACTGTCTATGACTGGACTACACACGACTGTACTGTCTATGAGTGGACTACACACGACTGTACTGTCTATGACTGGACTACACACGACTGTACTGTCTATGACTGGACTACACACGACTGTACTGTCTATACTGTCTATGAGTGGACTACACACGACTGTACTGTCTATACTGTCTATGAGTGGACTACACACGACTGTACTGTCTATGACTGGACTACACACGACTGTACTGTCTATACTGTCTATGACTGGACTATACACGACTGTACTGTCTATACTGTCTATGACTGGACTACACACGACTGTACTGTCTATACTGTCTATGACTGGACTACACACGACTGTACTGTCTAGACTGTCTATGACTGGACTATACACGACTGTACTGTCTAGACTGTCTATGACTGGACTACACACGACTGTACTGTCTAGACTGTCTATGACTGGACTACACACGACTGTACTGTCTAGACTGTCTATGAGTGGACTACACACGACTGTACTGTCTATACTGTCTATGACTGGACTACACAAGCCTGTACTGTCTATACTGTCTATGACTGGACTACACACGACTGTACTGTCTATACTGTCTATGACTGGACTACACACGACTGTACTGTCTATACTGTCTATGACTGGACTACACACCACTGTACTGTCTATACTGTCTATGACTGGACTACACACCACTGTACTGTCTATACTGTCTATGAGTGGACTACACACGACTGTACTGTCTATGACTGGACTACACACGACTGTACTGTCTAGACTGTCTATGACTGGACTACACACGACTGTACTGTCTATGACTGGACTACACACGACTGTACTGTCTATACTGTCTATGACTGGACTACACACGACTGTACTGTCTATACTGTCTATGACTGGACTACACACGACTGTACTGTCTAGACTGTCTATGACTGGACTACACACGACTGTACTGTCTATGACTGGACTACACACCACTGTACTGTCTATGACTGGACTACACACGACTGTACTGTCTATACTGTCTATGCTTCAAGCAGTGTGCTGACTGAGCTACCCTTCCCACTCGGAACCTGGTTCAGGAGGATCAGACGATCATCGTCGATCCCAGTTTGCACTCTGCTGTGAACAAGTCCTCAAGCGTTGGTCACAAACTGGGGTCGGGGTGAAAGGCTGCCACAAGACAGTGACACGTGATCTCGTGAGGACAGACGAGAACACGTGACTTGGTGAGAGTATGACTGCTAAGAGGGTAACAAGAGAAACTGGAATGTTCAATAGTTTGACCTGCCTGGTGCTCCTCCTGGAGACGGGCAAGGAGAGGATAAGAGGAGATAACCGAATGAGAGAGAGGCCACGTGCAAGCAGCGTGACGACAGTCACACGTCACTGAGTCTACAGACGACAAGCACTACTCACGCTGTTTGTTGTTTCCACTCTTCACGTGACAAGAAAGGCTAGTACAAACCATACAAACGGTCTGTAATGTCAGTCACGTGTACTAGCATCCATCTTGGAAGCCAGAGTTATCTGTCAGGGCAAACTGAAAATAAATCAACATAAAAGCAAGAACGACGACCTTTGTCTACGATCCATCGAGTGATCGCTTCTTCCAAAGGTTGCTGTTACCCTGAGCCTGCCTCCTCCTGGCCTGCAAGCAGCGCCCTCAAGTGGACAAGCGCGCATGCGTACTACCAGGCTGGCCGAGCCTTCATCGACCAAGTGTGTGAAGTGAGCACTAGTCACTCTCTTCACCTTCTACAGGAGCGAGGGCCGCGAGGTCTGCTTGCTGGCCTGCTCCTCCAGCAGTGCTTCCCGCACACACGGACACACACACACGCACATACACACGCACATACATACACACGCACGCACACACGCACACGCGCGTTTTTGTGTCTGTTGTGAGGTGACAGTTGGTAAGATTTGTCTGTCCATGACTTATCTTCTCTAGTCTATCTTTATCTCATAGACTTATGATCACGTGATTACAGTGCGTCTACCAATGAAAACACAGAATGTGACGTGAGGGTGGCGGCAGAAACACGCTGTGACCGTCACACCACCTACACACGTCACGTGGTGTCGAACACTACACGAGAGGAGGAAGATTGTATGTATTGATTGTGAAACGGTCACACAGGTAACTCTCGCCCTGCTCGGTACTGCCTGATGCGGCGTTGCCATAGATACGGGAGCAATGTAACCGGAGACGACTGTTTGCACGGACATACAGTGTCATACCCACTCCGCACACTGACTGCCACACTCAGAGTGACAGAAGGACAAATGGACACTCGACAGACACGTTCATAGTAAGCGGAGAGAAAAGTCTTCGTGGACAATAACGGTCCTCGAGCGACAAGGGCGAGAACCGACGATTAGGAGAATAGAAATGTCCTACAAAAGAGTTCCTGTAAATATCAAGTCAATGAAGTCTGAGTAATGACGGAGGGCGTGGACAATGGAGGGAGCGGAGGTAGAAAATAAGTGAGAGGAATGAGTCAAGGAAAACTTCATTTTATCACGCCACCTCATGGCACACGACATCAGGTCAATGGGTGCGTGTGTGCGTGTGTGTGTGTGTGTGTGAGGGTGTGTGTGTGAGGGTGTAGGTGTGGGTGTGTGTGGGTGTGTGTGTGAGGGTGTGTGTGTGTGTGAGAGAGTGTGTGTGAGGGTGTGTGTGCGTGAGGGTGTGAGCATGTGGTGTGCGTGTGTATGAGGGTGTGGGTGTGTATGTGTGGGTGGGTGTGAGGGGGTTAGGGGATTTAGGAAGTGGGGCAGAAGCAGAAGGTAGAGTACACAGTACACAGAGAGTACACACATAGTACACAGAGAGTACACAGTACACAGAGAGTACACAGAGAGTACACAGCGTAGGTTTGCTGACGAGGGATGACACAAGGAATGTCAGCGCTGGAAATGGATTGTCCTTGGCCTAACTGTCTGGAGGGGGGACTGCTCTCTGACAGTTTTGTCTTCTTCCTGGATATAAGTCTTCTCTTGATCTGAGTTTTGTGCGCCATTCATTTGAATTGTTGCTTTTTTGTTTGCACCTGACCGTCTTCATGTCCACCCCGCCTCACGTCTTCCCGCCATCGACTGCCGGCCTGCACCTCGCCAGCATGCCTTCTTCACTCACTTTGCCGGGGAGGTCAGGCAGTCTGCCTCGTCATCACGTGGATGCTGTGGACCTGTGGACCTGTGGGACCTGTGGACAAGAACTGTTTCCAGTTCTATCTTGATCTGCTTTCATCACAGATTAGCAATGTGTGGACCTGAACTACGAGCTGTGGACGTGGAACTTGCACATCTTATTCCATGGAAAGATGTTTCACTATTACATGGGACAGTGTGACTGTTGTTCAGTTGATGCGGTGCTCTTGCATGTATGCAGTAGACTTGTTTCTTTGGTTTTTCATTTTCTGTTGAAGATTATCGCAGTGTCTCGACACTACTTTTCCCTGAAACTAAAGGCTGTGGTCTGACGACTCATGACGATGACCGACAGGTGACTGACCTAACACTGTAATGTCGCTGTATTCGCACCGCATCTCTGCCGATGGCCTCTGAACTCATTTGGGCTTTTCAATTGACATTGTGCTCAACCCAATGAGCATCATATAGAAACATAAAAATACAGAAAGGCTTCCGGTCTATGGCTGGACTTGTGGCATGGCCAAGACCGTTTCCTGCCGGGATGACAGCTTTTGTAAAGAATTGTGCACATGGAACAGCTTCTGACAACATATCTTTCATCTCATATCATTCTTTGTTGCGTCCGTCCGTGTGAGAGAGAGAGAGTGTGTGCCTGTGTGTTTTGCAAAGCGCCATGGGCCTGCCCATAGGACAGGGATGTCACTCTATATTATCATTCACTAGTATTTTTCCCTTTATTATTATTATTGTTATGATATATGCTTTTGCTGCTTGCCTTCTCGCATAGCCCCGCCCTGTCAACATATCTGTCGAGAGGGAGCTGTGAGTGGTTGTCACACAGAAGTTCATTACCTGGCAGTGACTACCTTGTTTGAAGTTGTGTCACTGGTGTGTTCTACACGTGCACCCACAATTCAAAGCTTTTGCCGGTGACCTGACCTTGGTCTCAGCCGAGCGTACAACCTGAGCCTAATCCCTAGACCAAAGCTTAATCCTAACCCTGACCTGAGCACCAACACCGTTTTGTGCACACCTGCACACCTGTCGAGTTAAGTAGTTACAAATAATCTACGCGCGCGCACACAAAGTGCTCCTCATACGTAAGAAAAAAAAGGAGCATACCAATGAACAAAGTAACCTGTGGAAATCGAACCTGCAAACGTTGCATTCAGAACAGTTCCCTTTACCCACGATACTCCATCAAGTAAAAAAGAAAGTAGCCGCCAGGTAATCTATTTGAAGTGTCGCACCTGGATTGCTAACATAAAGGAACACACTAAAGCACGTTCTGCGCACGTGACGTACAACTAAGAGAGAAAACCCAGTGACTTCCGGACACCGTGTGGCCGACCGGAAGCACTAAGCTCACATGTCATGGAAGTGTACGAGAAAGCTGTTAACTGGACAAGTATTGACTGTGCGTGGCTGCTCTTGCACGGGGAATTGATTTCATTGGTTTCTCAATTAATGAGTTAATTAATGAGTTGATGACATTTTCTCAGAGAAGCGCCAGCAATGGCGCTGCGATCGATGTTTGTCTGCTTGCATGAGACCAAACATGGCATCACGGGAGAACTGCGCCCCAAGAAAGAAGGAAACAAACAAACAAAAGGGAGGCCGATATAACAAAATCAAATAAATCCTTGCAAGAACATTTGTTGTGGGACAGAGGCTAGCAGACGTCCGTCTCCATGTCGCTGTGCTGATGCTGCTGGTCACATGACTTCAACATCTGATGACACAACCTTCTCCGGGCTGTGCCTGTGATGTCCCTCCCTGACAGGCTGACTGCAGCAACTCTCTGTTCTTCTCTTTCGTCTGTAATATTCTGGTTCTATCATCACGACCTTGCGCCTGTCTATCTACAAGAACTCATTCACCGTCACCAACCTCAGCGGAACCTTCGTTCAGCAGCACACTTCAGACTTGAATGACCGAGTGTTCAGTCAGGGAATACTAACAAGAAGACTGCGGGTTTCAGATCCTTCTCCAATGTAGCCCCGCTTTTGTGGAACTCGCTTCCCCTCTCGACCAAGGAGTCTGATAGTCTTGCATCTTTTCGGAAAAATCTTAAGACTCACTTGTTTAAACTTATTTGAAGTTTTCATTTGACCTGCAGTTTGGTGGCTGCTGGGATCACCGCGCATTGAGCGTATCTCTGTGATACGGATACTAGCGCGTTACAAACTTCATCATCATCATCATCATCATCATCATCATCATCATCAACAATAATCATCATCATCATCATCATCATCATCATCATGGATAACATCCTCCATGACTTCCTCTCTGGGTTTCTGTCTTGTTTTGATGGAATGTACGGATGAGATGAAGTTTTTGTTGACTGACCATCTCTATACTCTGCCACTTGCTTCGCGGTCTGTGATTGGTCGCATTCACTTGTACAATTGTCCCATAGTGACATAGTGATGTGTAAACACTTGTTTACACCATACAAAGGTTCCATTCTTCTTCCACTTCTTTGTTTGGATGCCTTGATGAAACGATTGAGCAACAAACGATTAGACTGAGATGCATACTCACAGGTCATTGGTTGGGGCTTTGCTACCTGCTTGAAGATGACTTTTATCTACATCGTGTTTTTCACACTGATCTCCACCTGCCTTGTTCTTCTTCCTGCTTTCTTCCTGCCTTCTTCCCGTGTGAAACTGGTTGTCCCCACACTAAGCTGTTGTGTCTCACCAGGTCCCTGTCTTTGCTTTTTGTTTCTTCGCTGGACTGTGACTGGATCTTCCCGTGCAGTGCGCCCAGGTGGTCTGTCTGTCTGCCTGCCTGTCTGTCTGTCTGTCTGTCTGCCTGCCTGCCTGCCTGTCTGTCTGTCAATCTGTCTGTCTGTCTGCCTGTTTGTCTGTCTGTCTGCCTGCCTGCCTGTCTGTCTGTCAATCTGTCTGTCTGCCTGCCTGTTTGTCTGTCTGTCTGTCTGTCTGCCTGCCTGCCTGTCTGTCTGTCTGTCTGTCTGTCTGTCTGTCTGAATGGTGAAAAAGCAGCATTAAATCATTTCCAGCAGTTCACATGTTGCACAATAATTTTTGGTTCCATTTCAATTTTGAACGAGAAAGTAAAGGTCGAACGAGGGGATACGACTATGACTTACTAGTCCTAGAGCAACAGTTACCTAAGCAGACGACAGAAAGAATCAAATGGAAGAGAAGGAAAAGAACCAGAAGAAGACTAAGAAAAATATTTTCTCCCAGTTAATCTTTAGATTTGCTGTTCATAGTTTGTATACAGTTCATCTTCAGTTGAAGAAGAGAATAAATTCACAAAGTAAAACCAAAAGATCGGTATAGAAAAGATAAAATATAATAATGTTATAATAAGATAATGTCCTCTCGATCTGTGACCCTAGTGCATGGGACTGACTTTTGTTTCTGCAGGAACTATGGTCCTCACCTCTGGCTTTAGGGTTGTGTGTCAGATTCTCTCTCTTTCTCTCGCTCTTCCTTTCTTTCACTCTGTGTGTGTGTGACCCACGCCCATGACCTCTGACCCTAGTGCCATGTGTCCCACTGTGTCTCTGTGTAGGAGTCACGGTCCCGATGCTACGCTACACGCCAGTCTCCGCCAACGTCTACAGCAGCAGCAGCAACAACAACACCCGCATCCTCTGCTACAAGACCATTCAATGCTCCACCAACACGTGCACCACGTCCACAGACAGAATGACGTCATCGAGAGCCACCTGCACGTGGTGGAGCTGCTGCACATCGCTAACCAGGTAGGCAATGGTGTGGAGACTGAGGACACCGCCATTACATCACAGTGTAGAGTAGCTTGTGAGTAGTGCTCACTTGTCGACCTGCTAGTCTGCTGTTCTTATTTGTTTGTTAAGAGAAAGTAAGTGATCAGTGGGACTCAACTACGTGCAACGGACGTCCTGAACCACCTCCAATCAAAATTGTGGGTTACAAATAAATCGTTTATTTAGAGTCGTTTCTAAACACAAGCAGACTTCAAGTGTGACAAGGTTTGGGACATCAACTTTGAACTTAGCGCAAACTCGTGACAAAAATCTCGAACGTTTGTCCTGAAACCGTTTGCTTCCTTTGAGAATCCCACAGGTGTGGTCAAACCTTCAAACAACGTTGGGTGATATTCATTCAAATACGAAGTCCCTCTAATCTAATTAAAGAAACTATTTGAGGAAAAGCTGAAACCGTTAATGATTTTAGTTATTGCAAGTACACCTTGCAACATGAACGTGTACATCACAATGCGAATTTATTTGTATTTGCTGTGTTCAGTGACACACCCACCAAGTGTGCCTGACGATGAGCAGTTCAGTTAACTGTTTTCATTAACACGTGAATGTTGTCATCAACGTTTCCTCTAGTCCTATAAGCAAGTCCTCGGTTTGCACTGTAAAAGCCACCAACTACTGTCTGCAAGCTGAGTGTAGGCGGAGAAAAAGAAAATGGCTAAAATATGTGGAACTTCTCTGTTCTTGGCGTAAATGGTGTTCGCCCCTAACCCTGCAAACACTCGTCAGCCACCCGCGTCTTCCTTTCTCACTCAAGGTACTTAATATATATACTATATATATATATACATGTACAACAGACAGGTTGACAGTGTCAAAACCTTCAGATGATGCACACCTTGCACGTGAGAAGCTGACAACTACGTTAAGAATACATCAGGTGCTTGACACCTTCACAACAAAATCTTATCTTTCTGTCGCTTCTAACCTCAACTACATCAATGCAGGCGTCAACAGTGTACGCCAAAAATAGCTTCAAAAGCCTTTTAAACGCTCTCTCTATCTCTCTCTCCATTTTTAATTTTGACATACTGACCTGCCACGTGACGTACTGACCTGCCACGTGACGTACTGACCTGCCATGTGACGTACTGACCTGCCACGTGACGTACTGACCTGCCATGTGACGTACTGACCTGCCATGTGACCCTTCTCTATATCGATATTCTCTTCCTCTCAGCTCAAGCATCAGATACAATTCACAAATCAGAGTTGTCTGCCCTTTCCACCCGAGTATGGTTTATGTTCTGCTGCTCAGTCCTGCGGACATCCACCCCTCAGCTGTCCCTAGGCGCGACGTCCCACCTCCTGTGGACTGTAGCATGGTGTCCCTCCACAGTGTGTCTCTCCATCACCTCCCACAGTCTCAAGTGCTGCTAGCGCCTCCTTGTAGCCACTGGTTCAGTGGCAAACTCCTTCCTCGCTAAAATGTCCTCCTGTTCCTCCATCTGGCGTTTGGCTTAACGCACGTGTGTGTGTGTTTATAGGATCGATGTTTGAGATTGGATGTATGTGTGTGTGTGTACGTATAGGCTGTATGTGTGTATGTGTCCCAGTACCTTGCCTATATATGCTTTACAAACGACCTATGACCTATCCAGCCACGTGTGACCTGAACTGTTGTTTCTCGCGCGATCCGAAGCACAGCCACAGCCTGTGATTATGTTTTGCAGAATGGTAATGTCGTGTGCTTTACAGCTACACACACGACCGGACACTTTGTAGTCGGTTTCTATGGCAACCAGATGTGGCCCTCCGAAGGTTTCCGGTCTTGACATTTTCCGGTCAAATGCACCCGGACAGCGCCATGGACGAGAAATCGGGTGGTGACGTGTTGAACAGTCCTCAGCTCTCGATTTCCTGCATCGCCGATCCCCTTATCACCGTCCTCACCCAGTGGCCACCACAGCCGTCGCAACCCTGTCATAGGCGGTGCCGTGTGTTCATCCATGACCTCGGCTAACCTGTGTTTGTACTCGTCGTGTGAGCATCTTAACTTGAAGTAAGTTAGCACGAGTCTACAACACGCTGAGCAGAGCCACACCTGAGTAGTAATTTCACTGGCATAGAGCTAACCCTAACCCTCAACTACAGCGCGAGCTAACCCTCACATCACCCTCAACTACAACGCCCACCAGTCGTCAAGACAACCAGATTGTGTTCGCTTTTCTCGGGTGCATCGCCAGCGTTTGTTGGGTGTCTGAAGAGAACGAGCCGTGGAGTGCAACTCATCATCATGACACCAGCGTGCCCTCGAATGCGCTCCTCTCATGATTCCTAGTGGCGCTGCTGACCTCATCTTCTCGAGGAAAGGGGCGAAACTGTGGGGAAGGGGAAGGGGAAGGGGAGGGAGGCACTGCGTGATGACGTGACAAGAAGTTTGAAGGACGTCAGACGCTTATCGACAAGTGACAAACACGCCCTCGGCAGCTGCACAAAAAAGACAATCGAACTCCTTCACCAGCAGCCAGTGGAAACAGCGGAAAATGGAGATTGTGGAAGTATCGGAGAACAGCAAGACTGCAAAAACTCAGAACTGAAGCAAAACTGGGGCTCAGCGTGGTTGTTGAGAAAGTTGAGAGCGAGTAACAAACACACAGCCATCAACAAACCAACAGGAAGTGCGCTGACAACGCATTGCTGTTACTACTCTGGGATGTTGTGATGTTGTGTCGATGATTTGTGATGACCTCGGGGTGTTGTTATGTCTCAGTGGTTAGCAAGATTCCACATTTACAGGAAACAGGTTGCGGTGGTACGTGTGCTGGTTGCCCCGGAGCTCCTCAGATTTCTGAATGCGACTTTTGCTGTTTTGCTTCTGACCTGTTCTGGCTTCCTGACACCTGCAGGTGTCCCCTGCTTGCCCCCTACCTGCCCAGGTGGGTACAGACCTCCTCTTGACCCGGGGAGTCACCGAGCTTTCACAGCACCTAGCGAGCTACTGCTAAACACGATGCATTTCTGAACATCTTGAGGCATTCCTTGGTATTCCTTCAGGTATTCCTTGAGGCAGAAGCAAATTCTGGATTCAGGGGAGGCAAACAGCAAATTATTCTTCGTTTTAAGGGTACTGTGCTGTCGACCAGAAATGTCATCAATTTATTTTCTGTTGCCTTCCTGTTCCGGAAGAGAGGTCGAGTTAATTGAATTTAAGAGGAAACTGAGAGCTAGGAACTGTGGGAAGGGTGGGACTAGTTGACCAATAGATGTCAAGCTGTTAATATGCACGCCTCGTGTGGTTGACCAATGGACGTTAATGTGTTAAGATGCGCGTCCCGTGAGGTCGGCATCCCTCCCTGACTGCCCCTTACTTTGACTTCATTTGCATTCTCCTCGTCTCCAGGAAGTCTGCAAACTGTTCTAGACTTTCTCTTGCCTTTGTGCTTGCTCTTGTCACGTTGAGCCCCATCTGGCCTTAGTTCCAGACTGGGAACGTGAAGGTTTTTGTGTTTGTGTTGATGTTACGCTGTGTTAGTTCTGTGGTCACGTGACGTTGTGTTAACGTGGTGCTAACGCTGTTTTA
Organism: Pomacea maculata; assembly: GCA_004794325.1. Taxonomy (NCBI): domain Eukaryota; kingdom Metazoa; phylum Mollusca; class Gastropoda; order Architaenioglossa; family Ampullariidae; genus Pomacea; species Pomacea maculata. The sequence continues at coordinate 326,222 of SRHC01003413.1, read as the reverse complement.
ACGTTGTGTTCACGTGGTGCTAACGTTATTTTAACGTGGTGTTAACGGGGTGCTAACGTGGTGTTAACGTGGTGCTAACGTGGTGTTAACGTGGTGCTAACGTTATTTTAACGTGGTGTTAACGTGGTGCTAACGTGGTATTGATGACGTTGTGTTGACATCACGTTGCTGGTTGACTGGCTGACTCCACTGCTTACTTTCTCTACGCTGCTGTAGAGTTTTGACGCTGGAAGTTCTTTTGGGGCTGCTAGAAATAACGGTTGTTTGTTTGGTGCTGTCATCGTCTGCTGCTGTGTTAGACGTGATGTTGCCGGCGGTTGAGGTCGAATGGCGGCGATAAAAGAGAAGTGTGTTGATGCTGATGTAGATGTGGTGCGCAGGCTGACATGATCTTGGTTATTTCCTGTTGCTTTATTCACCTCCATCCTTCCTTCCCTAGCTGCCTCTGTCACACTCATCGTGTGCAGAAGACCATTCGCTGTGGCTTGTAGTCCCCTGTAGATATCCACGGCTGTCACGTGACCTGTCGACCTGTGACAGCAATCTGCACCACGTAGCTACCAGGCCATGGTTAAGCTATAAGCATGGTTCTGGTTCAAAAGCGAGTAATGTAGCTAAAGTCATTATTTGGTAACCAGCAGTAGCTAATGTACCAAATGTTTAACAGAGCTGTTACTTACAGTTTCTCATCCCGGTACTACAACAGTAGACCTAACGACATCACGTGGTTCTCTTCCATAGTGTGGAAACTCTACAAATCGAGGTTCTAGAAGGTTCTAGGCCGATGGGCACAGCCAATATCCCCAGTAAATCTCTCTCTCTCAGCAATTTCATTCACATACATTACTTAATGTCCCGACACACACATTACTTATTGTGACGAGACATACATTACTTAATGTCCAGACACATACATTATTTATTGTCCCGACACATACATTACTTAATGTCCCGACACATACATTACCGAATGCCACGACACATACATTACCGAATGTCACGACACATACATTACCTAATGTCACGACACATACATTACCGAATGTCACGACACATACATTACCGAATGCCACGACACATACATTACCTAATGTCACGACACATACATTACCGAATGTCACGACACATACATTACCGAATGTCACGACACATACATTACCGAATGTCACAACACATACATTACCGAATGTCACGGCACCAAGAGCTGTCGTGAAGTTGATGTCCAAAGCTATATTTGTAAATTTCTTGCTCTCTCCTTTCAAATAAAGTTGGAAACGACAGTGCGCAGACTCAGAGACGAGCATCACTGAAGCAGTTCTTTCGGCAGCGTGACAGTCCAACGATTCTGCTTGAAACTATTTGTTGTGATGTCAGCAGCCGTGGAGTGTGTGACACCTGTGATCGCTGTGTTGTCGCAGGTATCAGCAGGGATGGAGTACCTGGCCTCTCAGCACTTCGTTCACCGGGACTTGGCCACAAGGAACTGCTTGGTGGGAGACAAGCTCAAGGTCAAGATCGGGGATTTCGGCATGTCACGTGACGTCTACAGCACAGACTACTACAGGGTAAGTGACTGAGCATCTCTACTTGTAAATGTTTGTTTCAGCACGTGTTTGCAGTCACTCTCTGTGACATCTTTGTGTCAAGTGGTTATCTGGACACTGTTGTGTGGACTGTCTGTATCAGTGATGACGTGTGTGATACAGTCGATACAACGGAGACCTTCACGACACGTCACAACACAAACTGTCGGCCGTCAGTGGCGCCGGCGAGGTTGTGAGGGACGTGATGGAGCGACGCACGTCCGTGACGATTGTCGAGGTGGTGTGAGGTAGGAGGTTAGACTGTAATGTCACATGTTAGCGTGAATTGTTTACAGGTAGGGGGGACGGCCATGTTACCTGTCAGGTGGATGCCGCCAGAAAGCATCCTGTACCGCACCTTCACAGTGGAGTCCGACGTGTGGAGCTTTGGAGTCACGCTGTGGGAGACCTTCACCTTCGGCCAGCAGCCGTGGTACGAGCTCTCCAACATCGAGGTGAGCCTGTGACGTCAGCACTTCCTTGTGTGTCATGACTATGACGTCACCACTTTCTCGTAGTATCACTGTGACGTCAGAACTTTATCGTCATCACTGACCTTAGCACCTAACGCAGTCCTTGCTGTTATTGTTGGAATCATGACGTGGACATCAGTAATCAGCGACACGAGCTGTAGTTAATCTGTTGTCGCCCTCGCTGTCAGCTTCCGTCTGCTATCATTTCTCGCTTGCACTACCAACACATAAATATTTCACATAGTAATTACAGGTGTGAGGACGGCAGGTAGACACACAAACAGATGTGGAAATGTTTGTTTACACATGCAAAGAAAGGCAAACTTTAGTAGACATCAGTAACCTTTACCGAGTTCACCTGGAGACAAAAGCTTCACTCATCGTCAGGGCTGTCAAAAGTTCAGAGTTCAAATTTCAGAAAAACCAGATTACAGATATCCTGAGACATCAGAGTGGAAAACAAACTGTGCATCTGCTTCGAAAAACAGACTGTGTGTCGAGTGCGCTCAAGTTAGTCATTACAGGAATGACCTTTGTCTACCCTGCTACTAATGGGAGGAGGTGTAGCATTATTTTTATATTCTAGTGGAATAATTAATGCAGTGCCTTTTTATTTGTCTGCTAAAAGTTGTGTATTGTTTTTTTTTTTACAGGTGATTGATTACATCAGGAACGGCCGGCTCCTCGGCAGGCCCCCGCTGTGCCCGGAGCCGGTGTACGACATCATGCTGGGCTGCTGGAGGATCAACCCCCAGGAGCGTCTCACCATGAAGGACATTCACCGCCAGATTGATGCCATGTGTCTGGCACAGCCTACATACCTGGATATTATTGCCTGACACACCGGCATGACCTGGCCACCTCATTAATAAAGTCGAGAAACACGTGTCCACTTAGCTAATATTTCCTGAACACGTGGCACTCTCCATGTACCTGGACACGTGACGTAATCAATGTACCTGATGCCAGTGTGGACATCGATGTCAGTATCTCGTTTGACCAACATACCTAAGCTCTAGTGGACAAACAACCCTACGTAGACAATTCTACGTAGAGATAGCATGCTGTAGACACAAAGTCTAGTCTCTCTACAGAGTCTGTGGAATCTCCATCAACAGTTACTGGAGGTCGTCTGCCTGCAAAGCCACAACAGTGAGTCTGCCAGACACGAAGAAAGTAAGGAGAGCAGACACAAGTGCTGACGGTACTCACACAACAACAAAGTGTCCCACCGTCTCCAAAGTTCCACCAACACACCTTTGAGAATGTGAGCAGGACAGACCTTGACCTTTGACCCACACCTGAGAGAAAGAACAACGTACATAGAAGCATTGAGTGAACTAACAAACTTCTAGCGTGACGTCACACGACATTAAAAGATGCGACTGTGAGACCTGTGAGTCAACATCAGCTGAGCCTTATCAACTGACATCGACTGTCATCCCTGTCAACTGACATCTACTGCCATCCCTGACAACTGACATCGACTGTCATCCCTGACAACTGACATCGACTGTCATGCCTGTTAACCGAGACAACCACACCCTGTGCATGCAGCCGAGACCGTACAACCTCACTGCGCATGTCTTCACGCGCTGTACGGCAGCGGCAACGCTCTGGTACTCAGGGTGAAAAGCCAGAGATGACTATGGAACTAGGTGAGATGAAAAATGAACAAACGTGTGAAAACATCGCCTTCAACATTGCAAGGTTACAACTATGTCTGTAGGCAGATACAGTCAGGTGTTATTGTGACATGATGTTGTGAACAAACAAACAAAACTAAGTGGAGGTGTATGTCATGCTTCGGAGAACCAGAATCTGGCAGAGGAAGAAGGCACACCACACATCACGCTGTGTTCTCAAGACATGACATGACATGACATGTATCAAGTCATGGCACAGAGAATCAAGTCGTGTCGTTGTTTATCCTTTGTTTACTGATAAAAGTTTGGGAAACATTACGATGAGTGTCAGATGGTGTGATTATTTACCGAGAAAGTGTCGAAAAGACCGGATGTTGTCGTTTTAGACTGACACTCTGTGATAGCGGGGTGAAGATGGGGAAACGTGTTATATATCCAGCCTGACATTGAGAAGGCATGATCCTCAACACACGAGCAACACGTCACCGACACGCACTCCTGTAGCCCAGTGCTAGGAGGCCAAGAGGCTTGTCATGCCACGTCACTGGTCTCAAGTCAGGAGTGACTTCGGGTTGGCTGCTGGCGGTGATGAAGGTCTCAGGTGTAATACAACATCGGCTTCTGTCAAGACACTTGTACAGATGCTTCTTCTGTCTTTTCTTGACGAACTTTGATAATGCATTCATGTGATAAACTGTTTGTTGATCTTGTCAGCTCGCTGAGAGCATAGGTAGATAATTATTTATGGAGTCAGTTATCTGAAAACGTACCTTGTATAGTAGACATGGTTTCCATCCGCTGATCATCCTAACACTCCTAATATTTGCCCCTTGAAAATAGTAAATATGGTTTCTTCAAATCGACATCGTCTGCCTCAATATTCCAAAATATATTACGTCACCGTCGTCTAGCAACGATGATCGTTATCCCAATTATCGCCATAAGCGTGTAAACTGTAAAGCAATGTAAGGCTGTAAGGCTGGATGCTGAAAAGTGGTTAAAGGGAAAGAATTCATAGATTAGTTAATGGCCCTGAAATGTAAGAGTTTCTTCCCTTATATATTTTTTGTGTGTGTATAATTCGTGAACAGACAAGGGAAAGAATTCGTAGATGAGATAATAGCCCCGAAATGTAGGAGTTCCTTCCCTTATATCGGTGTTGACTTATTTTCTCTGCGTACACTTTGTTGACAGACAAGCGGATCATTAAGTATACAGCAGCATGTTGACAAGAGTTTTTCTAAAAGCCAAATCACACAAAGCAATATTCATGTGGTTACATGGTTTCTCTCCCATAGTGTTTATTGATACAGTCAAAGGCCACTTCAGTTTTTGAGCTTGATCCTAATATTTTAAAACAATAAATGCCAAACAAAACTAATTTACATAAATATTGAATGAGTAGCATGACGGTAAAGCTTTGTAAGAACAAAACACGCGCTGAAAAATGCATGACGTAACGTGAGTATCCACACAGTGTGTGATGTCATGTTTGCTTTCACTCTCATTACATGCACCTGTACAGGTAGCATGTGACTACAGATCAATCAGACACCGAGAAAGCAGTGTTTGTCAACATGACACACAGCTGGTAGCCACCTCGAGCGACAAGAGAGACGAATGTCACACAGTGTCATCGTGAACATGTCTCCCTGGGGAACTAGTCATGAGTGTTTGCTATTAATGTTGGAATGTGGGTGTGGTTTGAAGATTTGATATGTACAGTCATCTTGTACAGTACGTGGCAGTCATTTGTGTTTAGCCGCGGAAATTGTGGAGTTAAAAATTAAAATTAAAAATGGGTTAGTGAGGGCAAAGTGCAAGTGCAAGGAGGTTTCTCGCTGTCCGACACTAAAAGCCAACTGCGAAATTTGTTGTTTTGTTTATATTTTATCGCTGATGTATATTTATTTGTTCACACTTACTTTAAGATTGTGAGTTGCACTCAACACATCTTTCCTTTATGCCCTGACCGATGGCGATGTTACTGGCACACAAGATGGTTTCCTATGTGACTTTGATACAAAAACCACGTTGTTACAAGCCATAGCTTCTATAAATAGCACTTTCTTATGTGCCTCACTTCAGACTGGTTTTGTTTGTAAACATCACGCAGTGGAGGACTTTCTCTTTGTTGATATGGTGTCCAGATTTCTGTTACAGAGTTTTGTGGACATCACTGGTGTTACTTTGTGTGCGGTTTACAGAGAAAAATACTCGCCACTAACACCCTGCTACCCACTGTTACTGGGATCCACCCTAGAGATCCTTTACAGTCTGTTTTGTGCTGTGTTTACAGTCTGTTTTATGTTGTGTTTACAGTCTGTTTCATGCTGTGTTTACAGTGTGTTTTATACTGTGTTTACATTCTGTTTATGATGTGTTTACAGTCTGTTTTATGTTGTGTTTACAGTCTGTTTCATGCTGTGTTTACAGTGTGTTTTATACTGTGTTTACATTCTGTTTATGATGTGTTTACAGTCTGTTTTATGCTGTGTTTACATTCTGCTTATGATGTGTTTACAGTCTGTTTTATGTTGTGTTTACAGTCTGTTTCATGCTGTGTTTACAGTGTGTTTTATACTGTGTTTACATTCTGTTTATGATGTGTTTACAGTCTGTTTTGTGCTGTGTTTACATTCTGCTTATGATGTGTTTACAGTCTGTTTTATGCTGTGTTTACAGTCTGTTTTATGTTGTGTTTACAATGTGTTTTATACTGTGTTTACATTCTGTTTATGATGTGTTTACAGTCTGTTTTATGCTGTGTTTACAGTCTGTTTTATGCTGTGTTTACAGTCTGTTTTATGTTGTGTTTACATTCTGTTTATGATGTGTTTACAGTCTGTTTTATGTTGTGTTTACAGTCTGTTTCATGCTGTGTTTACAGTGTGTTTTATACTGTGTTTACATTCTGTTTATGTTGTGTTTACAGTCTGTTTTATGTTGTGTTTACAGTCTGTTTCCTGCTGTGTTTACTGAAGTGATTGTACCTATGCTCTCACCCTGCACTATGCCCTGTGCAGACGCCACGTACACAAGGTCTGACTCTCACTCTAGTATCATCTGTAGCTTATGTTGTTTTTATTTGTGCTCTTTCTACCGTTCATTGCGTTGGTTTATTTGATGAACGCACGGACCATGATATGATGCTGCGGAGAGTGATCTATATATATATATACACACACACACTTACATTTAATATTGTTGTTATTATTATAAAAATTATTATATGTTATTATAAAAGATAAAATGTACTACTACTCCTCTATGTTCTCTGGTTCCTACTCACCCATCTTTGTATTCTACGTGCACTTTGACTATCAACTAGTTAGTGTTGTGTGTTGAGTATTGACTATTCGTGTTACATGTTGAATCTTGACCGTTTGTGTTTAAAATCCACTCAATCGTGCGTTTTCTGTGTGGAAGATCCCTTGAACCATTGTGTTGGGCCTGCCTAGACAAGGGCCGTAACTTGTTGTCAAGACGACCCTGACCTTGCCCTTAGTTCTGCTGTCACCCTGACTCCAGCTCAAGGTCGTGACTGTCCCGTTGCCACCCACTGTCAGCAGCGCCTTAGGTCGTCTGTCGATGACGCATTGATGTTCCCCGTTGTTTCAGTCTTGGCTGCGGATTCTGTCGACACGTTGACGTCCTGTGACGGGTGAGCGAGGGCGATGTAGGGACAAGGGTGGCGATGACGTAGAACTGAGACTACAGCGGGTGACGTCACGGTGTGTATAGGAATCAGGAGATAAGAACTGTTTGATGAAGTGTGATCAACACTTGTTTGTTTGCTCAAATACAAAGATGGCTGCACTACAGCTCTCTACGGGTACCGTGAACTTCGTGCGATCAAGGAAATGGTCGAAGCCTATTGTGCAGCTATTGTAAGAAAGTGCTGAACCATTCCACAGAGAATGCATGTTAAACAGATAACAGGAGTTTTAAAGTATTGACTAATGACAGAACAATCACTAAAGTGTAGATTCTCATCAGAGACATGACTTACGAAGTAGAGGTAACCTTAACCCCCAGGGTTAGCAAGAGACCTGAAGCATTGCATGATCTTGTACATGGAAACAGTTTAATCCCAGAAGTTTGGCTGATAATTCAGTCGCCAGCTTACTCCATCAGCTATGGCCACACATTCCTTTTCGAAGACTAATGGTAGCTAGCAAAGAGGAAGCCAACTCTGGGGCACGGATTACCTCTGGTTCATGACTTTGAACGATGATGAAGTCTCCTATAGTGAATCATTTAAAAAAAAAGGATTTCTAAATGTTGGAGCTTTAAAATGGGATTATTAAAACTTTGAGAACGGAGGGATTCTCAGATTGTTGATTTATTAAAGTGAGCTCCTGCAAGGCCTATGCCTGTTCTTATATATATATATGTGTGTGTGTGCGTGCTTGCTGCACATGTTGTTGCGAGTTTGTACTGCACACTTATCATGAGGTCATAGGGCAGCCAGCCAACATGCCAATTTTAGTTTGCTTTTAACAGGATGGTACACAAATTTCGAAATAAATAACAAATGCGAACACATTCCTTCCATTCCAAAACACACAGACATGGACAGAGCAACTCGTCATTCAGAGACTGTCACCCACAGCATCAAGTTACCCACAAGGAAGATGAAGACAAAGGTGTGTATGTATTTATGTACAAATCGTCAGTAACTTGTGTATGTGTGTTCTCTATCTTTATTTGACCTGCTTTCTGTTTTTAAAAGACTTGTTCGACCTGACGTGAGCAGAGTCTTGGGACCGCGAGCCGTCCTCCCCATTGTCATCCGTTCTAGTGACCTTGACACTATTATCCTCCGGTCGAATGACCCTGACCCCGCTGTTTTCACTCCCCTCCCCACTGACCCCGACATCTCTTCCACTTTGATTGACACCTTTGGACTTGATCCTCACACTGGTGGAAATGTCGCCGGGCTGACCACTGCCCTCCACCCTGCTGTCTCTCCCTGCACTGTCGTGGCTGGGGTAGCGGGTGTCGTCATCAGTCTGCCCCCCCGTGTTGCTGGCTGTGACTTTGACGGACATGAATTTGGTGCAGTAGCGTAGGGTCCTCTCTAGAATTCCCTTAGAAGCAATTGATGTCACCTTTGGGAAAGATCATAACATAGTTCATCGACACTCACTGCGTAGTAAAAACGCCTTCAGTGTCAGGCCAGTAATGAAGTTTACACTAACATAGTTCACTTCTACAATACCACACTGCTCTTTACATCAAAGTACACACAACAAGAGGCCTTACAAGATGCCACTCACGCTCCATGATCAAAACAAACCGAGAAGAAAGCGGAAATGACGCAGCGTGCAGTTAGGCAAAGGGAAATCACTGCATACAGAAAGTGGAAGACACGATTCGGAAATTCTTTAGAAAAGTAAAGTGTGTAGGCACTCATGACAATTGTGTGAAGAGATGTCACCTCCATGTAAATATGTCACACCTACACAGACGCGAGACCACGTGACCGTCTACGTCACATGTGTCAACAGCAGTTTAGACCTTTGAAGACGTCACGCATGGACATTCTACACACGTGTCATAAACATCGTATCTGGTGTCTTTTCTGACCAGGTAGATGACTTTCACAACGACTATTGCTATGACAGTCGTCGTCGTCGTCGTCGTCGTCGTCGTCGTCGTCGACAAACACGTCCTTGAGAGATCAGTAAAGCACAGCGCATCCATGCTTTCTCTTCTTACTTCTTGTTTGTCTTGTTATATGTTTGTGTGCCTGAGTCAGTGTGTGTGTGTCGGTACGTCCTTGTGTATGTGTTTGTGTGTGCGTGTACATATGTTTGTACGAGATTTTGTACATGCGTTTGTGGGCGTGTTTATATGTGTGTTTTTGTGCGTGTGATTGTGTCTTTACTGTGTTCTTTCCTCTGTCGTTACTGTGTTGTCTCCCCCTGTTTTTACTGTTTGTTCTCCAGTTCTTTCCCCTTGGCTTTACTGTGTTCTCTCCCTTGTCTGTAATGCTCTCCCTGTCCCTCCTCTTGTAATCTGTCCTCCCTCCCGCTTTGTCTACTACACTACAACAAACGTGAGTTCTCACCGTCTTGCGACTGGGCAGCTCCTGGTCTGCAGACAGTCTTCGCCACCCAAACAGCAAGCGAAGTCTTGCCTGTCCAATACAAATGAGGTTTATGAAGATGAAAGAAAGTCTGACATTAATAACAACAACAACAACAACAACAACAACAACAACAACAACAATTTTATTTGTAGAGCACTTTCCCCACCGTGAAAGGCGGGCTCAAAGCGCTATGCATGACTGACTACAGTTCATGGCGATAAACGAAGCTACAGTCATGTAGAACAGTCTCGTGGTTTAGCTACTCGGTTGATACAACTTGTGTATGTACACAGGACAGCCCCTGATGTACGGTTTCTACATCAATCCGTGTAACAGCCACCTGCTGTCCTGTTGGCGAGTGTTGAGCTACAGGTACTGTGGTTGTGTCTTTGTGACCTCTGTCTACTCCTGTCTATAGCTGATAGACACAGGCCACACTGTCAACCTGCACGATGACCACCTCTAATGACGATGACTCCCTGATGTTGAGAGTGACCTTCCCCTTGTTTTCTGCCAATGGTGGGGTGGTGATGTAAGGCTGACTTGCTGGTGGACAATCATGAACAAGTCCAATGCTTTGTGACTGATTTGTCTGACATCAGTTTTGTCTGTCTTTGGCCTCTTGTCACTTGAATCTCTCCACTTGACCAGCTGCTAGTTGTAGCAAGTCTCTGTCCCGGGGTCCGTGCTGGCTCTCAACGCCCCTGAGTTCACATCTAAGAGGTCGGAGAGCCAACGAAAAATCCGAACATCGTAGAAGAAAACAAAAGTTAAACAGTCCAGCACAGCAACGACGCAACGAAGAAAAAAATAAATAAAGCAGCAGCCTACACAATGCATACCCCACCCACACACACCCACACACACCAGACTAATGTTTTAATTGCGGAGAGCCGCCTCCCTCAAACCTGCTCGGGGAAGGGATGCATTCCAGTCCTATATAATCAGAGTAATAGTGAGCAGCAGGCTGGAGAGATGAACCGTCCCAGCGAGTCGCCTCTCACACCCTGGGTACGGTGACCAGCAGTGGAAGCAAACCCTAGACACTAGCCCCTAGTCAGGGGCTGCACTCACGACCCTGTCACACAAATCTTGTGTGAATAACACTACAAGTAGGTGCTTGTGTCAAAACTGACAAAACCCTCCCAATTGAGGTTGGAGGTCATAGAATGAGGGTCACCTCTTGACCTTGTGCTTTCTGCCTCCCTCTCTCTTATCCCCTTTACCCTGTCCAGACAGTAGACCATGGTTACCCTGGAGGGCATGGTCAAGGGAAAGATGACTTTGAACTGCAATGAACTTGCTATAATTCTCTAATGTTTGTTAATGATGTCCAACATTTTGTGGAGCCATGACCTGGACATCTTACACTGACATCTCCTTTATCCTAGATTCGTCATTGCCAGGTGCTTGTTAAGTAATCATCAGTGCCCCACGCCTACAGCCGCAATCTACCCGTTGTTATGTTGTGAGACCTCACCTTGACTGTGGCCACCTTACTGGCATAAATCAGCGGGTTGATCAAGCAGTTGCTCCACATCCCTATACTGCACAGATGGAAGAGAGAGCTCCTGGTTGTCTCCTTCATCGTCGTGTGTATGTTGCGCAACAAGATAGTCCCCACCACTGTGAGCACACGAGTAATGACACGGACATTAGTGACACACACATACACACGGGTACCCTACAGTCCTACTACTTTACCTCCCCCAGCCCTCTAGGGACTCAGGTACCCCATCCCGCTAGCTGGGACGACTGGGGAAATTTGGCTTGGCTACTCGGGTATCGAACTGGCTGCTGGGAAAAGAAGTGCCTACTACTCTGTTGACAAACATCTCAAAGACAACTACTGACAAGACCTAGAGGACGAGACACAGCAACGACAGAGAGTGAGCTACCTGCAGGGATGTAGAGAGCGAGGTACATCCCCGCCATGACAAACAGCACCCGGATGTAGCGCAGCTGAATGCGGGTGATGTTATCCGACAAGAAGTGAGTGGTCCTGGCTATGGCGACTGCGTGGTTCATGGCCAGGCGGAGGATCCAGAAGTACAGCACCACAGAGAGGAAGACTGAGGCCACCATCAACACAAACAGAGCAGCTTGAAAGCCTGCCTCTAACACCTAATCAACAGAACATCGGACTCCATAGCTCCGCGCACGGAAGTCAAGCACACCATGACATGTCAACAAACAACAAGCAATGAGTCAGTAGGTAGGCAGTAAGTATACAGTGTATAAAATAATATACTGGGTCACAGTGCTGGGTATTGATAGAAAGCTGCTTGGTACAGACATCCTCAAAGGTGGTGTAATTGTCTGTGTATGTGTGTATGTGTGTGTGTGTATGTGTGTGTAGGTATGTGTATGTGTGTATGTGTGTGTATGTGTGTGTGTGTGTGTGTGTGTGTATGTGTGTATGTGTGTATGTGTGTATGTGTATATGTGTGTGTATGTGTATATGTGTGTATATGTGTATGTATGTGTATGTGTGTGTGTATGTGTGTGTATGTGTGTATG
>SRHC01003413.1:191913-310158 GCA_004794325.1 Pomacea maculata | reverse complement strand
GTATGTGTGTATATGTGTATATGTGTATGTGTGTGTATGTGTGTATGTGTGTATGTGTGTGTATGTGTGTGTGTATGTGTGTATGTGTGTGTGTATGTGTGTATGTGTATATATGTGTATGTGTGTGTATGTGTGTGTATGTGTGTGTATGTGTGTATGTGTGTATGTGTGTATGTGTGTGTGTATGTGTGTATGTGTGTATGTGTATATGTGTATGTGTGTGTATGTGTGTATGTGTGTATGTGTATGTGTGTGTATGTGTGTATGTGTGTGTATGTGTGTATGTGTGTATGTGTATGTGTGTGTATGTGTATATGTGTGTATGTGTGTATGTGTGTATGTGTGTGCATGTGTGTATGTGTGTATGTGTGTATGTGTATATGTGTGTATGTGTATATGTGTGTATGTGTGCATGTGTATGTGTGTGTATGTGTGTATGTGTGTATGTGTGTATGTGTATGTTTGTGTATGTGTGTATGTGTGTGTATGTGTGTATGTGTGTGTATGTGTGTATGTGTGTGTATGTGTGTATGTGTGTATGTGTGTATGTTTGTGTATGTGTGTGTATGTGTGTATGTGTGTGTATGTGTGTATGTGTGTATGTGTGTATGTGTATGTTTGTGTATGTGTGTATGTGTGTGTGTATGTGTGTATGTGTGTGTATGTGTGTATGTGTGTGTATGTGTGTATGTGTGTGTATATGTGTATATGTGTGTATGTGTGTATGTGTGTGTATGTGTGTATGTGTATATGTGTATATGTGTGTATGTGTTTGTATATGTGTGTATATGTGTGTGTATGTGTGTGTATGTGTGTGTATATGTGTGTGTATGTGTGTGTATGTGTGAAATGTGTATGTAAATGTGTTTGTAACTCGTGTGTAGCGAAACTCCATGACATTTTCAGAAGGAAATTATGAGCAGAAATTCCAGACACATGTGACTAAAGATTCCTAAGCGCGTGCTGAGAAACTGTGGAGGAGGAAAGAAGAAAGTAGGAGTGGAATTCTCACTGCAGTGTGTGGATTGTGGTAGCAGGGGAAAGACTGAGGGGAGTGTCAGCAGACCATGCGAGCCAACACCGCCCCAACCCACTCACGTGGTGCTGACCTGGAGATAACTGCACATCATGAAGTTGGCATCGGCCGTGTGACCAGTGCCAGTGAAGGGGAGGAAGCCGATGACGCAGGAGGAGACTGCCAGGCTGCAACACACCCAGTGCGGCTGCCAGTCGTTGCAGATGCGCTCGTGCTTGAAGGGATGCACGATCTTGAGGTAACGGTCCGTCGTCAGGGCTGACAGGATGAACGCCGAGCACAGCAGCGTGGACTGCAGCGAGCATATCTGTGGATAGTGCCGGCAGGTAGATACATCTACATATACATATGTACATATACATCTACATATACACATACACATACACATACATACACATATATGCTATACATCTACACCTATGTCAAACATATCTGTGGATAGTGCCGGCAGGTAGATACATGTATATATATATATACTATACATATACATCTATGTCAAATATATCTGTGGATAGTGCCGGCCGGTGTGTATATATATATATAGATTATAGATATACATCTACATATACATCTACATCTACACATACACATACATACACATATATGCTATACATCTACATCTATGTCAAATATATCTGTGGACAGTGTCACCCAGTGTATACATATACATATAAATATATTTGTCAAATATCTGTCAACAGGGCCACACCGCAGTGGCCTCAATCTTGATTTGAAACTATAACAACAACAACAACAACAACAACAACAACAACAAGATTGGTATAGCGCATGCTCACGGACCATAACCATTGTGTCCTCCGTCAGGAACCTGGGATTAATTGTCACGACAGGCATGATTCTTACTAAACATGTCACAGCTGTCTGTCAGTCTGTCTGTTCTGATAGACAAGTTACACCTGTCTGTCAGTCTGTCTATTATAAGCTACTAATAAGTTAATGTCAGAACTGAGAGACAATGACACACAGAAAACAATGGCAACAAGTGAGACTGTTTAATTGTTTAATATTGTTTAATTCTATCAGTTGACAGAAACGTGGGAAGAGAATTGGTTTATAAACCAGTTTCACTACAATATTGACCAATAACAAATCATTCTTTATGAAAATAACAAACTATATAAAAGTTATGAATCGTTACACCTTGTCCTCGGAGTAAATAAAAGAAATAAAAACATTTTATTAATTAAAAATATCCTAGAAAGAAATTCTGATATGTACAATAATGGAAGCAATCTGAATAGAAAATGTTTTTTTCCTTGTTTTGTTTTGTGTTTTTAAGCCAGAGCCTTAGCAACATGCGCTGGTGTTTATTTTATGAGTGTGGGTAAGAAATGATTAATGAGTAGAACGGCTCTGCAGGTAATCACAGGGTTTGGAATAGGGGCTGTACGAGTCCCTCTTTCAACTAGAACTCTGTATTGGGCAATGACACAACCCACCCCAGTCCAACAGTTACAGGAGCTGGCAGCTCCCTGACACAATCCAACAGCTGTGACTAGCATACAGTGAACACACCTCACCATAAAACTAGCACGCAGTGAACACACCTCACCATAAAACTAGCACATAGTGAACACACCTCACCATAAAACTAGCACACAGTGAACACACCTCACCATAAAACTAGCACGCAGTGAACACATCTCACCATAAAACTAGCACACAGTGAACACACCTCACCATAAAACTAGCACGCAGTGAACACACCTCACCATAAAACTAGCACGCAGTGAACACATCTCACCATAAAACTAGCACACAGTGAACACACCTCACCCTAGCAGGTACTACTGCTGACTTGAGGCCGACATCTCGCAACACCGTTAATGTCGACAGACGCTCACACAAATGAGTATATTGTGTGTACATATATATATATATACATACAATAAATATTATATTTCTAGATGCATGCACAAAGGCGCACACATAAACGTATGTTTTGTTAGACATACACATTAATGCACACATATATTATGCACGTACAAAAGCACACACACATATATTTCATATATACATACGAAATACACATACGCATATGTTTATAAAGAGATATACATAAACATACACACATACACACATCTGTTCACATGTGCGCTGACTCGTTCGTAGTGAGAAAGAGAGTGGGAAGAATTATTAGAGAATAAAGCTGACGACACGGCTGTTGCTGCAGTGTCTACCTGCTCACCTGCAGTAAGCACATGGTCTTGGTGTGCTTGTCCACAAAGATGTTGCCGACGGTTAAGGTCAGGATGCAGCCAGTCAGGAGGTCAGTGATGGCAAGACACAACACAAACATGTCTCCACTGACCGCCAGCTCGCTTCTGTGCAACAAGCGCAAGTGAACACCATCAATTACAATAACAACACGTGTGAACTGTATACAAGTGGAAGTGAACACCATCAATTACAATAACAACACATGTGAACTGTATACAAGTGGAAGTGAACACCATCAAGTCCAGCAACCTATTCGTAGACGATGTACAAGGCTGTGCACAAAGAATTGTCTCGAGTCCAGACTCTAACTCCAAATGGAATATTGAAAAGAAGAAGTGTCTGACGAGATATAACTACACATCGTTTAGGTGTTTACATGACATTTGTTGACTACATGTCAAGTAGTGTTGGTAGTCAGATATGGCCACCACCTGTCTTAGACTCTGGATACAATGTTCGCAGACTTTAAGCCCGCATCATTAATCAGTTTTTCTAGAGATATTTACATTTGTTTCTAGCTGATGTGTCGTTGTCCACTGCAACTGTGTAATGTTTGACTGTCCACAATACGATCCTGCCATCGTGAGGGATGACAGCCTAGAGCCCCTGGCATCCTCTCCAATACACACTGACAAACAAACTGTCGCATTCTCTGTCTCTATCCCTCTCCCTTTGGTTCTTCCCGAGTGTCCGGTTGTAATTAGTGTTGTAATTAGTGTGCAAGCCTGCGTGTACGCGGCTTTATCTATTCCTCGTGGCGCTGTTGTTACCTGGATTTAATGGTGTCGATGACAAAGGCGTTGGCAGCAATGGCTGCAAGTCCAAGAGCAAAGTTCACGACCAACAGCAGGTTGGCGAAGGTGGTCAGTTCGTCTTGTTCTTGTTCATATTGATAGCCCTCCCGTGATTTATTCATGGCACAAGTAGTCCTGTCACTGTCAGCAGACAGTCGTGTGGCACACAGTCCTCCCCGTGCTGTGAGGCTGACACAAGACACGAGACACGAGACACACAAACTTGTGACGTCATTCCCGAGGCTACACAGAGGTGCGTCATTGCCACACTACGCAATGTTTGCAATGACGTCATTGTGTGACGCAGTTGGCTAAGAGCGATCACCGATCGGTGGAAAGTAACTCTTGACATAACTCTTGAAAATAAATAAATAATAATAAATGCGAACACCTGATACACAACCTGTGACAGCCAGGAACTGAGTGTCAGCCTCTGGAGGATGCTAGCTGAGTGTCTAAGGCACAGTACACGGCTATCTACCTGTATTTTGTGACCGTCTGCTACACTCCAGGTAACAAGCACCGCCCACGAGCAATGAGATGGAACTTCAAACGCGCAAGCTTGCACACTAATAACAAAAATATCCGTGTTTTGCCTCTTGTACACAAATACAAATGTGTCATATACTTATGTACTTAGGGCCAATGCACAATACGCCGCCTGCTGTTTACTGGGTGGCTAACTCGTGTCAGTCTGCTAAGGCACACAACACGGGTGGCTAACTCATGTCAGTCTGCTAAGGCACACAACACGGGTGGCTAACTCATGTCAGTCTGCTAAAGCACACAACACGGGTGGGTTAACCGTGTGCTGTGCCCTAGACATTCAGGTAACACCGTCAAGCAGGCTGCACACTGGGGTCCTGGCTGTCGGAGGTTCTAAAGTGTCATACTGGCCTTGCTGTCTGTTCACTTTACACGCCAGTTTTCATGTTGATGTTCTTGCTGCCCTCAAGCCGTGCAAAGGATTCTACCTCAGACTAAACTGCTGAGTTCAATCAAGAGAAACCAGAGAAGCGATACCACAGGACAGACACGACACGGGGTCAGTGAGAGATTTTATTGTCGTGGTAGAATTAGTTGTGAGAAAGCACACTGGCTAGACTAGAAAATATACCCTGGAAGATAAAGGGTCTGGAGACTTGACATGTGGTTTAATGTTACACCGATTGTAAAATTATCCTAGGGACAAAATTAGCCTGTAAGGGGAGGACATTGTGACAGACGACTCCCTGAGGACGAGGTGGTCAGTAAATGTCGTCTGGTGTCGAGAGCGCAGTTGTCGTCTGTCTCCAATGTCAAGGGGAAGTAGGGTGTAGCTCTTTTCTAATTCCTGGGTAAAGCTGAGTGGAAGATACTGTGTTCCCAGGTCTGTGACAATGCATCTCTTTTCATGTCATTACACCTCTTTTCTTGTTTTATCGACCTCATCAGATCTTGTCGCCTTTGAAACTACGTGTCATCAGCTGAGATGTCACTCCTCTCACCTTTCTCCGATGACACCATGACTTGTGACGACTCTTGTAGCACCTGTGATGCCACATCAAGTATTGTCTGCTTCCTATGCGAATTGTAAAAGTGAGCAGTTCTACAGTTATTAACCATTTCATATCATTTAAATGTGTCTCTGTGGTGGCGGCTTTGCATGGATGGCTGATTGTTTTCTGTCTGGACGCTTGACTGGATGCTTTGAGTGGACAGTAACTGACTGACAAGCTCACGCGTGCGGTTGCTGACTGTTGTGGAAACGTATTCGTCCAACTAAATCAAGCAGACGACTGTGTAAGTGTTGTTATACATTCTTACAAACTCAACGCAAAACCACTTTCTTCACTTTTACTCCAAGACAACAGATCGTGCAGTCACATGATCAGCCCAGGTTAAACAGTCCTCTGAAGTTCTGTCGCCACTCAGCAATACACACTTCCCCGTCAGCTATAAATAAATAAATAAATAAAAGTAATACATAACTAAAACTAATAAATAAATCATTGAGCGCCATGAGCTACTGTGCCCATTATGTGTAGCAGGCACTAGCACTGTGTGACAGTGTCATGTACTGTGTGACAGTGTCATGTACTGTGTGACAGTGTCATGTACTGTGTGACAGTGTCATGCATGACAGCTGTGACTGAAGGACGAGAAGACAAGCGCATGTACAACAGCAGTAATTAAAGGAAAGAGTGATTACTGTTGTGTCAAGTCCTCACCATTTTCATCGAACACTCTGAAGAGATACTCCAAGTCGCTGGTGGTGATGACGAGGTCTTTGTTGGTGTCGATCTCCACGAAGTCGCCCGGCGCCTGGTCTCGTTCGGGAAGGTTAAGTCGACCCCACGAGGTGTCGAACTCCTGCTTGCTCACTGAACCGTCACCTTTGGACACAGACCGGAAATGTCATAGCCGTGAGTAGCTCTCTTTCTCTTCATCCCACTCATCCACCATCTGTTTACAAACAAAGCACGCATGCGCCCCTTCACTCGTCTGTTTTGTTACTGTTGTTGTTTGCTTGCGGGGTGGGGGGGGGGGGTTCTGGGCTTTTGCTCAACAAACATGTGACAGACCAGCAGTGTGGACATGACTGGACGTACTGTCGTTGTCGAGGAAAAGCCAAGCACTGGAGAACTGCTCCTTGTCCAAGCAGACTGTCTGGTTGCCGCCAGCCTTGACATACAGTCGGTCTGTGGAACTGTCGGCCAGGGCGCTGTACAACATACTAGTATACAACATACTAGTGTACAAGATACAATGTACAAGATACAATGTACAATATATACAATATACTAATATACAATATACTAATATACAATATACTAATATACAATATACTAATATACAATATACTAATATACAATATACTAAAGGTCATGGTGAGCACTTCTGTGTTCTGACCTACGCTTATTGTGGAGGTATATGCATGCTCTGTTTTGTCAAATGTAAGCATTATGATGCATGTTTGTATGTTTGTAAGTTTTGACACACACAGGGAGACATACAGGTTGTCTAGGTTTCGTCAGGACAGTCCTGACGACTGTCACCTCAGATGACCACGAGAAACACTCATTTAAGTTCAGGTCATCCAGTATCGAACACTGTGACCTCCTATCCACAGGGTTGACTTTGTTAGTTTGCTACTTGTGCTTGTCAATATGCACAACATTGTAAGGAAGTGATATTTGAAATCATTTCTACTTCGTTGTTCAGTGAATGACACCGCCACAAGCCGCGCTCACTACCTGTGTCTTAGTTTATCATTTCCATCCAATGCCCGCAGTTACAAATATGTTTGCGTTGCCATATCAAGTTTACACAAAGTGTTTCAGCACAGTTCATGTTGTTGTTTATAAGCACGTGTTCACTGGGAACATGTGTGAGCAGAAACCCTAACGGGCTTTGTGAATAAACTTGACTTGTAGCTGGAGAAGAGAAATTAGAATGAATGAAACATATGAAGTGATGAAAGCAGCCGACGATATGTAAATACTAAACATCATCTTGCCTCACTCTGGCGCTGAGCCCAAGGACTCGCTAGCCCTATAACAATGTTTGCCATTGTCGGCAAGAGAAGAACCACACGACAGAAAGCGATGGAGAGCTCACCAGCCCAGCAGGACAGCAACGACGACCAGAGACTTCATGGCACTCACAACTCCACCACACCCGTCGATCACGTCTGACAGTGAAAAGACCTTTTTATATTTCCTCTGCTATCGTCTAGACGTCTATTGGCTGACCAACAACGTGGAAGGTGGAAGGACAGTGGGACCTGTGCGCATGTCCGGGAGTCACGTCTGTTTGTTATCGCTTGGTCAACTATTCCTTTGAACTCAATTTTCACCTGCTCTTGATTTTATTTGTTTATGCTGACCTCAGTCTTTTTTTCAATCTTATCCTTTTTTGAGTAAAAGAAAAAATAATGAAATGAAGCTCGTGGGGGTACCTGTCGGTCACCACAAACTGTGACGTCAGCAGGGTTTCAGTCCCACAGGTAGCTGGCACTCCCTGTGTCGTTATCTGTCAGTCTGTGGTGCTAGCAGCTGAGTATTGTACATGCTTCTGGCAGACACTGGCAGACACTGGCAGACACTGGCAGACACTGGCACACCAGTGTGTAAGACAACATTCTGAACTTTATTTGTAACTAGCGAGGACACCGTGACCGCTGGGTCAGGAGTATCGCCTACTCGTCGGAATATTATATAATTTTTGTTATTATTACTATCATAATCAGGATTCACTCTATGCGTGTTCTGTAAGAACCTTGCAGGTCTGAACTCACTGCCATGTGGTCCAGAGTTGTCTTCATTTGTGTCAACGATCACCACAGAGTGAGACTTCTGTGATTTATAGGCTAAAATGTCCAAAATGAGGACGATAACCAATTGAAATACTACAGTTTGTGTTTTTGTTTGTTTACCTGCACTGAGCGAGCGTTGTCAGGACATGTGTGTGTTACAGAGACACTGCGTGCACCAGGACAAGCTCTGTGTTCAGAACAAGGCCCCAGCATGCAATGGACTGGCTAACCAACAGGTCAAAATACGGTAACATGAGAAAGCACAAAGGCAGAGATAAGAGATTTGTGACATGAGCTGACAAGAGAACTCACAAATGACTGAGCCTGCAAGGTTTGAGGAAGAAACCATTAAAAAAACAAATTCCAAACCCTTGCTATTTCCATTCTCAAAGTCCTTACAAATACTGAAACACAGTTTGTGCACAAATAAAGAAATAACATCAGCAAATATTTATTGTCCAAAACTAGCTTAAGTTCATACAAAGGTATCGACTTCCCAAATCTGAGAGAAATCACCGTTGTATTCCCGTTACACAGCCCACGAGCAGTAGTATTCACCTGTTAAATTATTGAGAATTATGTTCAACACGAAGGCTTGCATCACTGGTGAAGAGCATTTTTTTTATGCCAAAGGCCAATTGGATATTGATGACATCTTTCGTGGGCTACACAAAGTTTTCTGCTTAAAAACGGTTTTGCTATAGTTGGTCGAGTTGTACTTGCGCCACAGTGTGTCAGGTGGCACTGATGTCCTCTGAGTCACCACAAGCCGCCTGTTTGTTATTACCTGGACAAAATATAATGTGCCCTGCTCCTATGAAACGCCAATGGAAACAACTGTCGGAGTCTGTAAAATACATGTGATAGTCAGCGAGTTCCTAGAGGAGACAGAGTACATAGTAACAACTCTTTGTCCACAAAGCCCAATTTTCTGTTTAAGGTTGTGCAGTGAAAATACATTAATTGTAATCATAACTATTGAATACACAGTATAGGGGAGATTATGGTATTTACGAAGTGTCTCCACATAGAGACATGCTTGCCCATGTATTTTAACCAACCTTTGCTCTTTCATTTGCATATCTTTGGAAGTCTATGAGAGAGAAATGTTGGACCCTCGATGGGCTGAACTGTCCACTAAAGTACACAATGTCATCACTTTTGATGACTGTATGAGCCGACATGTTGAAGAAAGCAACGCGTATCAACAGCCGACATCAAACCGAAAGTAGTCTACCCAGAGAAGGTATTCATAGAGGGACTGCACTCTGGCAGCATCCCGTTTCGAAGGGACGCAACTGCGTCACTACTTTTCTTAACAAGTAAGGACAAAGAAAGAGTGCAGCCTCTCTATGTCTACCCTCTCTGATGCTACCAGAGTGCAGCTCCTTTGTATCTATCCTGACTTATATCAGAGAGGATAGATATAGAGAGATACGAGACATTACTGAGACAGGTGAGACAGGTGAGACAAGGACCAATAGGCTCTGAGACCAGACCTCCAGGTACATCTGTAAGTCTAGTAGTCCGATATGTCTGCTTCATCAAGTTAGTCTGTCGGAGAATATCGCTAGCTTTTCTTTAGTTAATTGTCCTCCTCTGTTTCTTTTCTCCATACAATGGTGTCGGGAAGGTGATTTGGAAGGATATCTTTGGTCCTAAGTGTTATTTAGTATTATTTACTGTTACTTAGTATTATTTACTGTTACTTAGTATTATTTACTATTATTTACTGTTATTTACTGTTATTTAGTATTATTTACTGTTATTTACTATTATTTAGTATTATTTACTATTACTTAGTATTATTTACTATTATTTACTGTTATTTAGTATTATTTACTATTATTTAGTACAGTATTGCGTTGTCGCAGCTTGCTGGAGAGGTATAAGTAAGGAAGTGAAGTGAAAGCCGCTTGCTGCCAGTAATGACTACAATCAGCCATCAGATCACCAAAAGGGTGAAAAGCGTAGTCATGAGAGGGGTATCCTGTGTGTGTGTGTCTGTGTGTGTGTCTGTGTGTGTGTCTGTGTGTGTGTGTGTGTGTGTCTGTGTGTGTGTCTGTGTGTGTGTGTGTTTGTTCTCTCGCGCGCGTATGTACTTCCCTAGTTGAATCAGTGCTGCCTCCTCCCTCACCTGTCTCTGATCTCTTGTCGTTTCTACGTCTCTCGCTGTCTTTCTACCTCTCTACCTCCCTCTCCCTCTCCCTCTCCCTCTCTCTCTCTCTCACATTCTCTTTCTCTTGAAAGGTTGGTTGACCTATTAACCTCTCAGTTTAGTTCTCTCTCTCTCGTACTTTGTAGTCTCTGTCTTAATCTCTTTTACCCTTATTGTAGACAACGTACTTGAATGAATAAAAGATATGTCATGTCACGTCTTGTCACGCCTCTATGACACAGAGCAGTGAGGTGTATGTAGAGACTTTATTGCATGTTTCCCAGTCTGCCTCAGTTGCGTTCAAAGAGTCCGGCAAAGTTGTAGCTCCACTCGCTCTGCGTAATGACACCGTCTCCTGGCAACCCACAAAAAATGGAATCACACTGTATAGTCTGACACAATACCGGGAATCACACTATATAGTCTGACACAGTACAAGAAATCACACTATACATAGTCTGACACACAATACAGGGAATCTCACTATATAGTCTGACACAATGCAGGGAATCTCATTATATAGTCTGACACACTACAGGAAATCTCACTATATAGTCTGACACAATACAGGGAATCTCACTATATAGTCTGACACACTACAGGAAATCTCACTATATAGTCTGATACAATACAGGGAATCTCACTAAATAGTCTGACACAATACAGGGAATCACACTCTATAGTCTGACACAATACAGGGAATCACACTATATAGTCTGACACAATACAAGGAATCACACTCTATATAGTCTGACGCACAAATCATGGGGTCACCCTGAAGTTTGGCGGCTATCCTCTAGTCTGATGGCGATTTGAAGACAGATGGCAATGTAAGAAAAGAAGAAGAGTTAAGTAACAAATGTCTGAATGATGTTAGCGGGTCTCGGTATTGAAGGGAGTAGAAGCAGACAAAACTGGAAACCTTGTTGGTCGCCTCTCGCAAAGATTGTTTGTGGATTCGTTTGTTTTCGAGCACATAGTGAGTGGTCCACACTTGCTTCAGGGGGTCAAACCCATGCCTCAGGCTCCCTTGAGCAAGGTGCTGCTTGATGGGGGCGGTGACTGAGAGAAGGGGGTAGCTAGGGTCAAGGCGTCACCACCCACCCGGTGTCCAGGTTCTCTCCTCCACTAGTCGGGTACTGTCACCTCTACAGCTAGCCTTTGGCCGGCCATCAAATCGGTTGGTTGCTTCGTTAAGGAGAGCACGAAGGTGAGAGCAGGACAAAAAGAATAAACAATAACAACCAGAAAAAGGTTAATTGTTTGAAGTGTAAAACCCACCATTTTCATCAAAGAGCTTGCACAGGTAGGTAAGATCTTCCTCGGACAGCTGGGCGTCGTGGTTGGTGTCGATCAGCTCAAAGTCAGCCGCCACGTTGGTCTTCTCCGGGAGGTTGAGGGTGGTCCACACGTGGTCGAACTCCCTCTTAGTGATGATCTTATCGTCTGAAAAATACAGACTTTGCCTTGGCGACAAGATGGTGGCATTGAAACAGACAGGAAGTAGCATGTCAAGTCTGACATCATGGGCAGCCTACAGCAGAGCACTCACATGATAATGTGTTAGTAACACACAACTCTAAAGGTCTCAGACAAAAACATTAACAACTGAAAGGATGTCTACCGTTGATGTCAAAGTGCTTCCATGCGATGAGGCATTGTGCCAAGGTCATGTTGTTTTCTGGGCCTGCGTACCGCTTGTACATGGTGATGAGGGGCGTGTCAGCCAGGACACTGCAACGTCACCACAGGGCTTTGACATGGCACACTGCAGTGTCACGACAATACGACACTGCAATGTCACGTCATCACGACACTGGATTATCACGTCATCACAACACTGCAATGTCACGTCATCACGACACTAGATTAGCATGACAATACGACACTGGAATTTCACGTCATCACGACACTAGATTAGCATGACAATACGACACTGGAATGTCACGTCATCACGACACTAGATTATCATGACAACACGACACTGCAATGTCACGTGAACACTGAAACATGAAAACACCAACATGGAGACTGAAGACAAAAAGCGCATGATACGGCCAGGGACACTATGTGACATGGTGATGACACTATGACACAAGGCAACACAAGCAGACAGTACACATCACGCTGCTAACTGTTATACACTCACACTAACATCACAGTACACGCGTTAAAACAATGTGATCACAAGGATCAAAGGCTTACAACAACAAGAAGCTAATTTGTCACAACCGATGAAATGAGTGTATGCAACATGACACAGTGACAGGCTACGACCCCTTCTCTCGTCATGACACACTGCGGAAAGCATACACAGAGAGTAAGCTAGTCATGTCAAAGAGCGATTACACGAGACACAATGATGCAACCAAAGCCAACAACAAACAACAACAACAACAACAACAGCAGCCAGGTAAGTGGTGCTGAGTGTCACCAAGGCGACTCATTACCAGCCCAGCAGCGCGGTGAGCACAAGAAACCTCATGATGACAGTTGGGGCAGCGACTGTGCCAGACTAACCACTTCTTATCTCAACTCCGCTTTATAATCATCTTCTTTCACCTCAGTAGTCCACGTTCAAGGGCGTTTGGCTTGGTCTGTACACCTGCCGGGCGACTTGCTGTAGCTCACCTGTGACAGTGCTGACTGTCTGCCACTTTACCTCACCTGTGACACTGCTGACTGTCTGCCACTTTTCCTCACCTGTGCTGACTGTCTGCCACTTTTCCTCACCTGTGACAGTCCTGACTGCCACTTTTCCTCACCTGTGACACTGCTCACTGTCTGCCACTTTTCCTCACCTGTCTGGAAAATCTGAGAGAAAGCTTTTCTGTTAGGTCTTGAGCAAGGGGAGAGCAGCATTGTGGAGAGGCAAGTGTCACGGTGTAACATTCTGAGGACAGATAACTCAAACGTGAAATGTCCACGTGTTCTGACTGGCTACACATCTTTAGAAAAGGGAAATGTAGTCTGTAGGAAGATGCTAAATTGTTAATAACATCATCATATTGTGTTAATAATATCATAATATTGTGTTGATGACATCATAATATTGTGTTGATGACATCATAATATTGTGTTGATAATATCATAACATTGTGTTGATGACATCATAATATTGTGTTGATGACATCATAATATTGTGTTGAGGACATCATAATATTGTGTTGATGACATCATAATATTGTGTTGATGACATCATAATATTGTGTTGATGACATCATAATATTGTGTTGATAATATCATAACATTGTGTTGATGACATCATAATATTGTGTTGAGGACATCATAATATTGTGTTGAGGACATCATAATATTGTGTTGATGACATCATAATATTGTGTTGATAATATCATAACATTGTGTTGATGACATCATAATATTGTGTTGAGGACATCATAATATTGTGTTGATGACATCATAATATTGTGTTGATGACATCATAATATTCTGTTGATGACATCATCATACGCAGTCACAGACAAATACACTATGTCCTCCATTGCACGAGGTTTTGGTGAAGACGTCCTGGTCTTTGGCTTTTACATTGGACAGTACTCTACAGCAGTGTTGTTTTTCTTCTTGTTGTTAATGTTATTATTATAATTAATTAATAATATTATTAATATTTGTGAGAACACAACATGTGTCTGTGAGTACGCAACCTGGTCAGTACTTTTAACCCCAAGATACTGAAACCATTTCATGTCATCCTTTAAAATACTCAAATCAGTTGTAGTCCCTATTGTTCTGAGATAATCACACACCGATTGTTTCTGCTTTCTTGAAAATATTCGTCAATGTGACTGGCTTTTAACCGTGGGGAAAGTCCACCCGACAGCACCCTTGCCAGCTTATCTCTGGAAGCCTCTAGAGGCTGAAGGCCGGTGTAGGCGTTACCTGGTGTTACAAACTGAGTACGTCACCCTATTCATGGAGAAGAAAAAGAGGTTAAAAGACGAAGTTTCTTGATGTTGGCTGATTATATCTTAGTCCTCAAGCACCACGTGAAACAGATAAAAGAAAAATAGTCACAAACTGACCTCCATTCTTGAACAATGTATTGAACTACAAATCAGCCTTTGTGTTTTAAACTTAGAAGACATTTTGGGATTGTTCGTGATGACACTCAACATTTTATTGTCTGCGCCATGACTGGTCATCAGGCCAGCGCGTGATCGGGTAGAAGTAAGGGTGTGTGTGAGAGAGAGAGAGAACTTTTTACAAGGTGATACCTGTACAAACTCCTAGGTTGGGAAACAACGCACACAAACATAAACAAACATTACTGGCAGAAGCAGGGATTGTCCAAGAATACATTGATGGCGACTTGAGACAGATCCATTGTTCTCGCGCCGTGCAGTCAGAAACAATGTGTTCATCTTATTTGCTATTCCAGATGAAGACAGCATTTTCCTGCACTTAAAGCTTGGATTTTGCTCGTCACAGGACAGTAGCAGGCCGACGTAGAACAAGGAAGGAGCAGCTGTCTGCGATGTCTTGGACCTTCAGACCCCTGGCAACACACGATCAGTGGTCAGGTGCAGTGTGTGCAGGTGCTGGCTGCTTCACCTGACATGGTCTGGTCACTGCAACATCGAGATGCTCGACTTTACACAGGCAAACTTCTTGCTGACACTCATCCTTGTCCCCTCAGTATTTGTTTTGAGAGGGGGTTGACCCCTTGCCCCCACCCCATTCCCGGTTCCTACGCCATGTTTGTTGCTGGCTTGGTGTAACAACTAAACTTACACAACCACAACTCAATCAGGGATTGTAGAGACAAAGTAAAACTGCTTAGAATCTCGTAAAGAGTAGGATCGTCTGAATCTCGTCTATTCTCGTGTCTGTCCCTGTGGAATAAGTTGAATGTTTTATGGGATGTTGTGTTTAATAAAAGAAATTACACGGGACTCTCAGCTCTGTCGTCCTCCGATGACATCAGCACGATCCCAGTGTCAGCAGATGACAGGACATGGTTGGACATTGCTCGTAGCCATCTTGATTGTTACCCTAATATCTCTCACTAATCCAACTAACCACACAGCACCCATCACTTGAGTTGTGTGATAATATGTGTGATATGTTCCATATTACCTATTGTACATGCTATACAGACAATTGTCACATCTCTGTACACCATGAGAGGGTGAGACAATACATATAATGTATCTCGTATTGTGACACGAGTGTACACATTGATTGTGGTGTAATTATTTGACCCAGCTGACCCGGCTGTGGAATGTGCCCTTGACCTTTTAGAGCCTTGGGGATGTCCAGAGACAAAGATGATTGCTGCGAGTTTTGTCAGAAGCATTGGAGGAGGGGAGCGGAGGGAGGTGGGTGCTGGGGTGCATGGGTGGGTGGGTCGACGCGCTCCACTTGTGAGGCGAGCAGGTCATGAAAGGTGAAGGTCCCGTAGAGAAACAGCTGGGGTCAGCCTCCCACGTGCTGCCCTCTGGAACCACTTACAGTTCACGTGATGCCTTATCATTCCTTATCAGTTCATGTTAAGAATTTTTGACCTCTCAGGCCCAGCTACAGCCTTCCGCAGTGTCTCCACCTCGCGTGCAGAGTTCAAATGGAAACACTTTAAAGCAAGTGTTGTATTTTTGTTTTAGTTCCAATTATAAATTCATTTACAAAAATTTATATTTATCGAGTGCTACTCACGGAAAGACGAAACTAACAGGTTTGTAAGCAGATGACTCGACAAACATTGGTACGTCACGTGATGGAGCACGTAACAATGGAACGGTCGAATGTAGAGAAACGTGACGGGTGAGCGAGTGAACAACTCGTGTGGAGGGTGTGCCCGAGTGTGATGTCACTCACAATTGTGAGCAGTCTGTTATAGTTATCTCTTATTGTGCGTTATTTTATTATTTTAGAATTCTTACAGTAAAGAAAAGCGGATTTCTTGCGTACCTACTGAGTAAGCACTTAGTATCATCTTTAAAATATTCCTTGCATCTACTTGGTATCTCCTTAATATTTGCTAGGTATCCACTTAGACAACTAGCTGAAGAGTTTTGCGCAAACACATTTCCTTCACCAATTCCACCCCCACCCCCCCCCCAAAAAAAAAAAAAGAAAAAGAGGAAAACGGTGTTCGATTTTCTTCTGTTTATTTTTGGTTTGATATACAAGAGAAACAGTCTGAAACTATGTATTAACCCAGTTGGAAGAGACTTTTGAAGTTCTGCCGCCACTCAGTCATGCACACCTCACCGTCACCTGCAAAAGACAACGTCACAGCTTGACCTTGACCTTCTTTCCCGTGGTTGCGGTGCACGTGGGGGCAGGTAGGAGGCGGGTCGGTGAGACACTAGCAGTAAATGTGATGGCGAGGGACATTAATTTGAGGGAGAGGGCGGCAACAGTGACAGGGCAACTAAAAACACAGATCAACAGCATTCAGCAGATTCCAAACACGATGAAAACAAAACGAACAAACAAACAAAAAAACCCTAAACAAAAAAGAGAGCTAGTTCTTTCAAGCGAGTAATGCGAAGGGCCATCACTCATTAATCATTATAGTTATTATTCACTATCAACATAAATGAGGATTTTTAATTAATGGCGAGTACAGACTTCTCACCATTTTCATCGAATAGCTTGAAGAGATAGGCAAAGTCACTGTCGTCGAGGATGACGTCTCTGTTGATGTCGATCTCCAGGAAGTTGGCAGGTGACTGAGCGCTGTCCGGGAAGCTCTCCCGTTTCCAGACCGTGTCGAACTCCAACCTCGTCACGCCCCCGTCATCTGTGACGTCAGATGGAAAGATGGCGTGCAGACAGCGGCCTAACACAGTGCTTGGCTGGCTTCACAACAATGATCGTCACGCTACCATAAATGTGGTTACGGTGTGCACAGGTGAAAGCCCCGTATCCTTCACGTAGGTCATTAACAGGCGATTCAAACACACCCCGAGCTACTGCCAAGCACTAAACAAGTGGACGGTTGACATCACTTCTCAACTGGTGCATGTCCACATCTATCTTTGGTGACAGCTAGCTGTCCACTAACATCACAAAAGGCAAACAAGGAATGTTTATAACGTTTGTGCTGTTTTCAGTATTTTCATTAATTGCCTTAAGCTGTACTTACAGGCGCTGTCATCCCGCACGGTGTTGTGGCCCAGTGCACCCACAGTCACGCAAGTATACAATCAGATGTAAACACCTAAATAAAAATGATAAATAGTGCATACTGTCAAGATCAAAGTGATGCCAAGCACTTGAAAACTGCGTGGCGTCCAGGCAACTTGTCTGGTTGCCGCCATACTGCATGAACAGCTTGTCTGACGCATTCTGGCCGAGGGCGCTGCACAAAATACTCACGTGGATTGTGACCAGATGATGGGTTACATGTTCTCAAAGATATCACAACAAACGTTCCCAACACTAAAGTCTTCAAATACGAGAAATTACACCGACTCAAATGGTATTTGCAAGGAGATGGGTTTCATTTTACAAGTGGTGGCGAGGTGACAGAGAATCGCGAGGAACTTACCAGCCCAACAGCGTGGCCGCCAAAATCAGATACTTCATTGTGTTGAGATGTCCACACAAAGACACTTTCATAGGAAATGAGCTCTTATGAGGCATTTTTATAAGTTTTCTCTGATATGTTACAGCTCAGTTTCTAAAACTGCATTGTTTAATCTGTGTACAGACAGTGGGACCTGTGTATAAGTGTTCATAGAAATTGCGTGACTGATGTATAGGTATGTAGCTTTCATTGAGGGCTTTAATGTACTTAACGACACTGACTCATGCCTCATTGTTTATTGTGCACAAGACAGTATAACCTGTTTGTAAGTAGTTACTGAATGTTCCAGTTTCATGGACTTTTTTGGTGGGTTTTTTTTTTTTTTTGGCTTCCATAAGCATCTTAGTTTGTGGAAGGTTGAGTAAGATTTAAATAAATTAAAGAAAAAAACAAAAACAATGTAGAATTTTTTTTTAGAAACTAGACGCCTCAGTTTGCAAATAAAGTATATTCAAAAATAAGGCAGAGGTTAGGTCAAGAAGCTACTATTTTCAGATCAGTTCAGCAAATCATTGATATTTATGTAGTCACAAAATGCTGCACAAATAATTAGGTCTATAAGGGGGAATAATCTGGTTCTAATAATTAGGTTAGCATGACAAAAATAGCAGGCCTAAAATTTAGGTCTAAGCTAGAATACTCCAGCACCAAGTCACCTCAGCTAAAAAATTAAAAATAAAAATAACTAGCTATTTTAATTGGATCAGTAGAAAGCGGGTATTTCGTAAAAAGCTTATCATTTTTCAGGTTTACTGGTCTGAGGGATTGATTTATTAATACAGTCATCATGTTCGCTAATAACACACACACACACATATATATACACTGAGAGAATGGACCGTCTCTATCTTTGGAGTCAGCCTTCCAAGTGTCTCTTTGCAAATCTGTGTGTCTTATCTCTCGGTTTAAATAACTGAGAGGTAGCCTCAGTGGACTAGGGACTGAGCAAGACTTTCTTCACATCCCACGGCGCGTCCTTACGTCCTGTCTGCTCAGGCCGATTGTTGGCCTTTTGTTATCGCTGTGTTATCTAGGCAAGTGCCTCTAGAGTCTAGATGGTGGCAGTGTCCTGTAATGTCTTAAGACAAAAATCCCCGTCAAGAATATTTAATAAATTTTCATTCCTAATGTGCTGTCATTGGCCAGCCCGTGCCTTCATGTTTTAAGGTTAATTCAACCCCTTCGCTACTTATGGACTGCAATGTAGAAAGCATGTGAAATGAGAATGTCAGCGGGAAAAGGGTTAACTGTGACACAGAGTATTTGGGGAACACGGTTCAGCCGTCGAATTTTTGGCGGGAACGAGGTTGGAAATGTACTCAGGCCCGGGATAGTGAAGGAAGACGAGCCTGAGTCAGGACTTGCAAATCTCCCAAGTTGAGATTACAGAGTAGAGCAGGGTAGTGTCCGTCGATGCTGGATGTGGCGCGACACTGACCCTTGTGGATTAACCTCGCCTAGACGAGGTGTGACATCTTTTGGGGGATTTTGCTTATGGAATTCTAATACAACTCCCGTAGGCTTCAAAGTTGTAAACACGAATATACGAGAGAAATATGTGTGAATTGGAAAATTTGGTTTAGAATAGTAGTATAGTGTAAATTCGAGTTACAGGTTTTTTCCTGTATGGGCCAATTGAGTTGGAGCCCTTCTGAAGGAGGAAGAATCACCTCCCCAGACTATTCCTCGATCACCTTCGGTCCGACACCCAGCAGCACGTGGGCTGGGTGTACCTTCAGGCTTCCTGACGTCACTGGGGTGTACCGCTGCTATGACCCCGGGAACCCCCTCTCCCCCAGACACGGCCAGTGAGTACGGTCTTGGAGTGTCCTCCAGCGCTGAGTTACACGGGGCGACCAAAGAGTTTCCTATC
This sequence comes from Pomacea maculata, assembly GCA_004794325.1. NCBI lineage: Eukaryota > Metazoa > Mollusca > Gastropoda > Architaenioglossa > Ampullariidae > Pomacea > Pomacea maculata. The sequence continues at coordinate 290,204 of SRHC01003413.1, read as the reverse complement.
CCCTCGGGGAAGGAACAACCACTTCTAGTGGATTATATGTGTGATTTGTGTTAATCGTATTCTGACTGGAGATGTGAAGGGTGATAACCCTCCGCTAGTCAGGCGCCGAGCCGTGAGTATGATTACAGGCAACTGATATTTTGAAGAGGTAACGAAAACTTGAGGAGGTAACAAAAACAACATGATGTGGACAGCCTCAAGCAATCGTTGTTTTGTGTGTTGAAAGAACGCGTATGGACGTCGCGTGTGTGTTGCTCGTGTGAGAGCCGGCGTCCGTGACATGTGCACACGCACACACAAAATATATACGTATATGTTTATATATATATAATGTTTTCAAGTAACCGGTTACAACATTCAGTTTCGGTTAAAATGAGTTTGTAGAAATATGGAGACAGTCTCGCTGATCAAGACTCTGACCATTTGCTTCAACGGAAGTGTATCTGAAGCCTATTAATTTACTGCCAGCCTCACACCTCAAACCCCCCACCCAATCCTCTTTTTTGATAAGACCGCTTCTAAGGGGAGTAGAAAGGATGTTAAAGTATTTTTGTACTGTTCGCTGTCGGTCCGTACTCAATGTATCTTCATTGACAAGACTACATGCTAAAAACTCACATTTTGTTAAGTGCAAATCAAAAAAGTATTACAAATGCGAGAAAGTTATATGACAGCAGAAACATATAAAACGAACACGATTAATGCAAGCAAACAGTGAAAGGGACGTAATCCTCAACAATGCACTCATTATAACTGTTTAATTTTAGGCTTTCCTCCCTTAGTCCGAAACTGCTGTGCTTTCGCGCGTAATAATATATTTAAAAAAACAACATACGTGGATAAAATAATACTTTTTGGATACGAAGTTCGTCTTTGAAAAAGTAACAACATTTTAAAATATTATAGTTCAAAAAATCTTTGGTGTTGTGAAAACAATTGTTCAGTATCTGTGCTCTCAGGTCAGGACAGATTCAGAGGCAGGGGAGGTAATCACTCAAGTTTTTGACGCGATCTGAAGTTATCCCGCTTTTGGCCGGACAGAACACGGAAGACTAGAGTCACTAAACGAACAGTCGTTAAAACTAATAACAGGAGCAGCAAGCAGCATCATGGTGGCCAAGCACTGTGTGTGGGGTATGTGCAATGCTGACAGCCGATACCCGGAACGCTACCCGGGCGTGCAGTTCATTCCTTTCGTCAAACCGAAGAGAGAGCGAGAGAAGTGCATTCGCTGGATAAAGGCGTGCGGCCGACCTCATAGTCAACTGTCAGTACAGAAGATTAACAAGTGGATGTATATATGTTCCAGGGTGTGTACTTCTATCTCCCGTGTTATGTTTAAAGGTTACCACACAGGACTGTGCGCAAAGTCCACCAGGTGTACTTCGGGCATTTCATGTTACATGACAAACTTCTTAAAGTGTGTATGTGTGCACGCTGTAAGGTACCAATATATATTGGCACAAATTCGATTACATTGATATTTATATGTACACACGTGCACATTGTATGCTCCTTGACACAAGTGCACCATAGTTTTACATGACAAAGTGGGCAACATCATGGTAGCTGTCCCATTTGACATTTGGAAGGAGAGCTTATTTAACATTAACTTTAGGTTTAGGATTAGGATATTAACAGGAGGAAGCAGACACAAGGTCACATGATTTCCTGAACTCGGACTCCAGCTTCCCCATTTTTCTCATGGTAGCACCAAAATTAATAAGCACTTTGAAAGAGAGATAATTCTACACATGATGCCGTATGTTTTTATATGCTTAAATATGTGTGTTTATATATAAATAATACTCACACATTCATAGAGATGGTCCTACACATGATGAAGTATGTTAATGTGTGCCTGTAGGAAATAGCAGCACAGCAAATGAAGCATTTTTATTTTGCATATTTTATACATTTATTAGAATCTGATTATTATTCAACTATAAAGCATATAATCAGACATAAATCATGCAAAAACATTTCATCTGTGTCCAGCACTTTGTCGATGGGCTGCCAACTCAGCAAAACCCAGATCCAGTGACTGCCCTGCCTAGCACCTCCTACACTCCATTTAGAAGACATAGGTCTTTTGAGATGACTGCTTCTGCAGGTCAAATTTCAAAAGACATTCCAGTAAAAGTACTGCTACAGTTGTCTGTAAGTTACTAAAGATTCAATAATAAAGACATTGATTATTGACATTTTTCATATTATTTCGCTATTATTAGCTGTTAATCTTAATAAAACATTCGAAAGTGAACAGAAACTTCACTAAACAGCTTGAAATGGTCAACTGAAGCTAAAATTATGTGAAGCAAAACTTTGTTCCATTGTCATGGTTGCATGCAAAGTAATGAGCATTTATAGTTGTTCCTAAATAAAACATCCAGAAAATAAGTATTTAGTTTTCAAATTATAAATGTGTAAATTTGTTGGAATTTTGTTTTGCACGGGTTGATAATGTCATAGCTGTTACTAATACCATTACTGGTTACTTATAGAAGTTTCAGTTATGCCATGAAACTAGGATTTTTTTTAAACTGTCAGGCTGCGAGTCATCAGTTTGATAAAGTCAGGCAACACCGTTGATGCAATAGTTCTTGCTTGCTTTTTCATATTCCCTTCAACACATACACACATATACATACCCCACCCCAAGCAAACACACATTCATGAGAGTGTTTAACATTTTTGACAATTTAACTTGAACGTCCCTTTCTGGTTATGACATGTCTCATAGTTTGAACAGATTATGTACCACTTTCACAAGCTACCAATCAAAGGTATCATTCCTACAGTGAAATTTATCCTGCTGATCAATAGCTAGGCCACGCCATAATTTCTGGGTGGTGCTTGTTGTCAGGACATCTGTCTTCAAGATATAGTAGCATTATGGCATTTATTACTTGTTTGTCAATCTCATACTTAATAATTTCTAAGTGATTATTATACGCCTATCATGAGATGGTCACCTCTTGCCAAACGCAGGTTTAGAGCCCAAACCTGGGATGAGAATCCTGTTTCAAGACTTTTCATTACAGTATTTTGTTTTTAAGACTGGAAATTAAAATATTGCTTTGATGCCAGGAACTCCCCCTGAACTATATTTTGCAGCGATGACTTTTGCTTTGGAGTGTAAGGGAAGGGGAAGGAATATTGTTTGAAGTTGTTCTAGTACATATACTGAGTGAAATGTCTGTTGCACTTGATTTTAATAGTTCCAAATCTTTTCTTGGTAAACACAAACAGCGTTTGATGCTAGTTGGAGGAAAAGGTTTCCCTTTTTCTTAAAACTGTGCACACAATATTTGAGTCATAAAATTTTTACCAGTTGAATTTGCTCTCACAGGTGCGCATACATGTGGGTGCATGTTTAGAATAACTTAAAAATATTGAAGATTTCATTCTTCTTTTGCTAGAATCTAGAATTATCTGACGAAAAATAAATGAAGATCTAAATTGAGGGATCACACTGCTACCTCATAATGTGCCATTAGGCCTTTGCTGCGCATAGTCACGACTGGAGAGTTAGAGTAATTCATTCACCCGTCTACACACACATATGTTCAATGGAGCTGGCAAGCCGACCATGCTTACTCCCTTCTGTAAATATGAATGGGTGCAGATGTTGAGAGCGGGATGTTTATCGTCAGTCCCTTCTCCCTGCACCCTACACGTACACTGGTGAGACACGCAGAAAGGGATGAGTTGGAAAGAACACGTAAACTAATAAATGGACGGATGGGAAGAAGAAGTTAAAGCGAGCAGTAATGTTGTGTAGCAGTCGCTGTCCACACGAGGCACGTACCCGTGTCGTCCACCCCTCACTGGCCATGGCAGTGCCGTGGAGTAGCGTCCCCTGCCTGGAGTGGCGAGGCTCAGGACGGACACACGGGTACACTGCTCACACCAGCCTCGCTAATTACTTCTTGCGGATATGGCACAGGACTTGATAAACAAAACAAAAGTGACATTACAAACCACAGTTACAGAAGGTGCCCCTGAGCAACGTGCTGCAGCGGTTGTCAGTGATCAGATAGTAAGTATTCAAATGATGTCGAGAAAATACGCAGACACCTCGTAGCCACCGGTTTCTTTAGGATATTTTCTTCAATACTGCACTATAGTTTACAAAGTGATGTAACCCTTAGTTAGTAAACGAATTATTAGTCTGGTTTCTTTTTAAGACAAAATCAGTAGTTACTGGAAAACTCGACAAGACATTACTGGAAGTTGCCTATTATTCATGGATGGCTTAAAAGCAGGTTGGTCTCAGATGCTATCTACTAGCACCCATTGCTGGCTAAATGTAGGATTAACTCTTCTTTATTGATCATTTCAGCAGTTTTGCAAATGTGGGCACCTTACTTCTTTCTGTTAGTTCATTAAAAGCCAAGATAGTTCGGCTGTCATCAGACTGTTTGGATTCTCAAATAGTTAAGTTTTATTCAGTTACTTGGTTTGACAGTTACCAGTAGACTGGTGATAATTATCAACTTTCCTACTTTCTTTGATGGGGCGGCAGGTCACCCTTCATATAGGTGAATTCTGATTTGCCTGCGTCACTTCTTCAGTTTGAATCGATGCTAATGGTTGTTTCCACTTTTGAAAATAACCATCAGCTATAAAACTTAAAGCATATAGAACTATCTAATAAAGGTATAATTTATATTAAATAGTGTCTTCTTTAATGGTGTAATGATTGAATGGCAAAGCCTGACAATATTTAGGGCATAAGCCCCACCCCACCTATCTTTGCTTTACTTTTTAAACTTTATTTTATTATTACCTTTTTTAACATTTTAGAACCCAATAGCTTATGTTCATCAAAAAAGTCTTTAAAAATGAAAACAAAGAGATAAAAAAAAAGTTTTATTCCTCTTCCTCGTACCAAATGCCAAAACTATTGTTTTTTAAGGGAAAAAGGACTAAAATCTGCAAAGGATTATGCTTATTTCAGAAAGGTTTAAGTTTTAAAATTGTTTTTGCTTTTTCCACCATGCAGTCTGCCACTAATCCCAGTCCTGAAAATGTGGATGGAGGGAAAACCAGTTCTGTTCAGACAGAAGTACTATTATCACAAAGCAAAGGACACAGTTTTGAGATGGATACAGAAGACAGTTCTGAACTGGGTGCAGAACGTAGTTCATCCAGTTCACAGTGCTCTTATGCTGAAGTCTCTAATACCATGGCTGATGAAAAAGCCTCAAGAACAAAGAAGATAGTAATGTCCGTTACTACCCACAGCAGTGGGTTTGATGCTGATGTTGGCAGTGATTGCAAAAGCACCTTGCAGCAGTCCAATGTGCAGCTGCAAGTGCAAAGACCTACCAGTCCAGACCATTCCCAAGCCTCACTCACATTGAAGCCTTGTGTTGTCAAGCTCATACGCTTAGATGATACCCCAGTGCTAAAAATGTGGCTGCAAGCTCAGCAATTAAAGGATGAGACAACGAACAGCCATTGCCCACTCCAAACAGAGGGTAAGTTGGTTTCCTGGGCCTTCCCACCATTTTCCAGGATGTCAAACTATTAGGTTTCCTCCCTCAGTATGTGATGCACCATACTCTTTACAGCAGTGTTATGGTAGCAAACATTTTAGTCTCTCTAGTGTGCTAGAACTTCCACCCTTAAAATAACTGTCTTTGTTCTCAGTGTTTTCATCTGATCATTATGTTGCAGAACCAAAAAGAGATCCAGCTGTAATTCCAATAGAATTACCACATACAGGAGAGTTCAAATCATCATACAAAGTGATCTATGCTGAGACATCATCAGGCTCCTCTTCAGCTAAGATTTTTTCCAGCCAGAGTTCAAACACAGAAGCTCAACCAAAAGTAGTTGTACCTATTCTAAACAAGCTTGAATGTGATGTCTGCAAGATTATCTGCACAGGAAGGAGGGGGCTGCTTGTGCACAAGCGCATGGCTCATGGCAGTTTTTTATGCACCCTTTGCCAGCAAGTATTCTTGAATAAAGATCAACTTCAGAACCACAGGTGTGGGAAGCCACAGAACAACAAGGGGCAAGTCAACGATTCTGGACTAGCCCATGTGACTGTGTTCCCTGACAGATCCAGCATTGTTCACAAACCTGGTACACCCTCTTACTTTAGGCCAGCCCCCAAAAAACCTGATGCTGCTTCAACAGTGACATCTAACAGTGCAGCTGTTGTTTATTCTGATAGAAAGCACATGGATACAGTTTTATCAGAGCACCAGATCACCAGCTCTGGAAATGCAGGACAGAGCACAGACAAGTTCAGTACTTCTGGTAGTCTTCAGTGTGTACAGTGTCGGTGCCATTTCATTAGCAGGGAGCATATTCTGCAGCACAACTGTGGAAAAAGTCATGAGAGTAAAAAACTGGGAGATTCTAAAGATGTCCCTCAGGTGACTGTTTTTCCTGACAAGACAACTACAGGTTACAAGAGTGTGAAATTACATGGCAGTAATAAGCTAGTAGATGCCAAGGAAACTGTGATAGTGTTCCCTGACAAATCTAGTGTCGTTAACACACCTTCCTGTGACAAATCTTGTATTGTTAACACACCTTCCTGTGACAAATCTCGTATTGTTAACACACCTTCCTGCAACAAATCTCGTATTGCTAACACACCTTCCTGCAACAAATCTCCATCTTTAAAGTCTGGTGCAAAGTCTGCAGCTCATAGCTTGTTTGTAGCATATCCAAATGGACAGTACAAGCAACTGAATGAAGCCCATGCACTTCACCCGTTAGAGAAAATGATGTTCAAACATAGTAAGATGGACACTGCACACACAGCTGTGAGGAAGAGAAAGAGAGAACCAGAGAACAAAGGTGCTACAACACCAGCACTGTCTTTTGTTTGCCCAAACTGCCTTTGCTCTTACCCAAGCAGTGAATTGTTGGAAATGCACAGTTGTGCCTTGGCAGGCTCTGCAGATTTGGTAGCTCCAGAAATGTCTTCTGAAGTGGAGCGGTTGGCAAAGTTTTACAGTAGTATTGTGTATAAGGAGTAAAATGCTGCAGCCTGTCTGTACGTGTGACTGACAGTGTGAATGTATGCATGTTTTGCTTATATTTGTGTACAAATGAACCTTTTTTTATGGTGATGGGACTGTATAGCCAACAATCAATTTATTCTTCTTATTATTTCATTATATCTTCATCTGACATATAGTTTTAAAAGCATACAGCAGAACAATAGCTTGGGTACCTCTGTTTCTGATTGTTTTGAAGTGCAATATCAAGTACAATATTGCACATCTTTCTAAATTATTTTAAAAGGTTTGAAGAGATGTTGAGTGAACTGTGCATGCAGGAAATCTTGGGAGCTGGCATCAAGTTGCATTTCTTAGTTGCCCTGCTTTGTCATGGGAGATGATTGCAGCAAAAATTATATAAAGTGTGCTGCACATTTGTTATTTCTGAGTGAAACATCAACACATTTTATCTTTCCTTGAGAATGTTAAGTTTTTACATGGATTGCAGAAATTTTCCTAAATTTTTGTTTTTCTGTTGTCATTAATTTTTTTTATTAATGAGTTTTTAAGAATAGATATAGGCAGCTGTTGTATTGCTCTTCAACATCAAGAATGATTTTTGTATGTGCATGTTTGTGTAGATTGTGTGCTGGAACATTTCCTCTATTGACATTGCATTTCACATCTAGTAATGCAAGTGTAATAAATAATGAATGACTGTATAGTAGAGTGTAGAGAACTTGCATTCAATTCCCTCTTGTACTGTCAAGGAAAGAATGAAGTGGCTATTGCATGTGGGAAACAGTTTGTATTATCAGCCACTTCTGCAAACATTTTGTATTGACGGCCTATGGTGCAAACAAAGAAATCCTTCACACTGTACATTCAGAAGATTTCTCGAAACAACCTTTGGTGGCAAAACATAGAATAGAAGCTGCTATGTTTTGATGGCTGGCTGTAAAGATTTGCTAGCAGAATTGCTTTCCTTTAAAATCAAATTAGATATGCAGAGCTCCTTGATTGATTTAACAATTATAAGTACAATAGTACCATTCTGATTGCTTGAAAAAAATTTATGAGCAGTTAAGTTCTATAATAAATGTCAGTTATGCAGGATTCATGAGGACAAGCATTACCCTAGCTCCATGCCATGTGAGAACAGCAGCCATCATAGGGTGGACCTTAACCATTCACCACAGCAGCCAGGTGCATGGAGCAAGTGAACTAGCCATATGCACATTGGACATTGCAAGATTCTTCTCACTTTTAAGACGTGTATATCTGGTCAATGTCTGGTCATTTAATATGACAGCAGAAGGTATTTGCTCTTTTGACCTGCAAAGGCCAGCAATTGATTTATGAAACATTCTCAAAATGATTTTTTTTTCCCTTTTTATTTCAACAAAGAGAAATGTGGTGTAAACACCTGAAATCAGTAAAAATAATACCACAAAGCTTAAATATCAAGGTGATAAAGTTACACAAGTTTAAAAATGAGCAAATAAAACTCGTATCACAGACAGAAAAACTATTAGTGTATACAAAGACTAGACCAAAAAGGAAAAAACCAAACTGAACTAAAGTTTAAGTTTCAAAACACGCACCTGCATACCTGATGTGCAAGACACCTTCAGTAACAAAGAATGTTTCTTATCCTTAGCAAAATAAAAACCCATATATTTCTTTCCATTTCAATGTAGTACAACAAACTTGTCATCAAATTTATATAAATAATCTAACTTGATGGAAAAGTGAAAGCCCTAGCCACCTTATGTTGTGGGTGGATTTTTGGGGTAGCCACTGCTACAAGCGAATGCTATGTTATAGCTACTTGTTATCTTGGACGGACAGGTGCTCAGATCCCATGTTTTAATGCATATAAAATGTAACCAAGAACAAAGATTCGCAACCTAATGTACAAAATACTATTACCAAGAACAAAGACATGTGATCTTCAAATTTGTGCTCAGTCACCTGTTCTTTGTTGAAATAATTCTGAGTGAGAGATTCAGTATCAGATACAGGGTTACAGCATGGCTTGTCGTAATAGGACAAATGTGAGAGCTAGTATCTGCATCTTGATGAACATTCTCTTGATGGGGACAAAGATTTACTGCTTCAATTCTATGTACACTCATATTGTTTGAAAAATTAATGTATGTTAAAATCTCTTTGTGAAACCATGGATTAGACTGCTGAGCCCAAGATTTAGCCTTTCATGAAGTGACAAGCTGTCAGGTGTCAGTGAGCTACTTGACAGCCAACAGCCAAACCATAGCAACACTAACCATGCTGAAATTCATGTCAACCTTAATTTGTTTCTTTATTCTTTTTTTTGTGGTAAAAGTCACTGCTTTCCACTACCCCTAGCTTACTGGCCACATAACATACATTAAGCTTCTGTACTTCTATCAACAGAAGAGCCAATCATCTGCTCTTTCCCTTTGAGTTGGTAGCAAAACCAGAAGAATATTTGCTAAGGCCTCATTCTAGCAGAACATGTGGTCTTTATGAAACTAGTTAAGGTGGTTGAATGCACTACAGTAAAAGTGCATACTTACAGGACATGTAAACAATCAAACAGTTATGAGATGAATGCAAATGGAGTCTTCCAACAGCTTATTTTTTGCAAGACGAGAAATAAAGACAACCTGATGAGAACAAGCCAAAAACACTGTTTTCATCTTGATAATGAGAGAAATCCTAAACTGCTGAAACTGTGAAAGAGCATGCACTTAGTGATAATGACGTGAGTCAATTCATTACACAGGAGACGCACAGTTCACCTGTGAAAACCGTTCAGTCAAGTCAGTTGTCAGTTTGTGGAAACAATATGAGAAAATTTGTTTCCACTCAACAGACTTGATCATACTTTCCAGAAAAGTTCTGGGATGGTGAAGAAATATTCCAACTGATCTGTGTGTACACTTGTACTGAGTGATCAAGGTAACCCCCACACACTCTGTACTCGCATAGCCTGAGTGGTCAAGGTACTGTACAGAGCTCATTTTAAGGTAACCCCCACACAACCTGTGACTGCGCGACTGCAAACTTTAGGAGGCTGTCTAAAGGATGCAAAAGAAATAGACCATCACATGCTAGGGTAATAGGCAAGCAATGTCCATCATTCATGCTATCACTGCTATCACAAGTTTACTCAAATTTGTAAAAGATCCCAATTGCTCATTAAATATTTCAAAGCACTTTGGAAAAAACTGCACAAGAGATAAGCGATCATGGTATCTATGATATGATTAAAATTTCATACATTTTAAAATCCAGCCCATCACAGAATATTAAGCATGCAAACTTTATGTTTCAAGTTTCATCACTTACATGACAGATAGCTGTCATGTGAGCACACAAAACCCTGTAGATGGAGAACTTGTTGAGCATCCTGCATCCTCAATATTGGCAACCAGCACACTACAACATATTCTGCACACAATGGACTGGCCTGGTTGCTAGTGTTTGACGCTATTAAACAGGTCAGTAGTCTGACATAAACCGTTAAAACTGCTGAAGTTGACACGACAACCAACAATCCTCGGCGTCTTTCTGACATCACATTAGTGTGCACCCAATAGACAAGACAGCACATGTAAGTGGTCACATGCTGACAAAGTCAGCTTCACATTCACTTACACGAGTGTGTAATATTAAATGGACTTGTAACTCTGCATATTACTTACATGACTATGTAATTTCTATGCCTGGCTGTGTCATAATAAAGATGTTACTCATCTTCAACCCCAGTTAAGCTGGATTTTCAGGGTTTCTTAGCAGGAGAATTTATTTTAAAGCACTGAATTTTCATTGTGATAAAGATGAATGTAAATTTTTTTTCACAAAAACAGCAAGGACTTTTTGATAAGAATTTGAAGTGAGGAAGTTAGATCTGGTGATGAATGAAAATAATTCTCATCTTATTAACAAGTAGTTTTTCCTTAAAGCTGATTAAATATCTCAAGAAATAGATTTGCTTTCAAAAATGTATTTGACAGATGTTAAAGCTGAAATGGTGCCTCCACTTAACAGTTTTGTGTCTGTTGACCAACAACATCCATTTTATGAAAAAGTGTCAATGCTATAGCCTATCCACACAAAAAGCAGTAAAACTACCGCAGACATCAAGATGTCATGGCAGAGGAAGGATAAAGACAGACTGCTGGGTTGCTGTATCTTCACACAGACAACATACATGAATCTATGAATCTATAAAGAAGGCAACTAGACTAGAAAACATACGAATCAACATCTACTACAAGGAACTGAATATCCCTGCTCATTGTCTTGACATTCCATGTGCCATGCTTGTGTTTCTACAAACCCTGGCAGTGGAAATTAATCACATATATCTGTGGTAGTTGGAAGTAGCTTGGTCACAAGCTGTATGTTGATCGCAGATTATCCACCATCCTTCTCTCTGCATCTGTCAGTTCGGCATCCAGCTGCATCTCAAAACGATGTGACAAGAGATTGAGGAAAGCTGCCTCACTCAGTCCTAAATCCGATGTTAGCAGGGCATACCAGTCAAATGGGAAGTTAGCTATAGCCTCCTGTTTCAGGAAAACGAGACAAAAAAAAAAGTCATGCAGGAGCTTAATAGTACATTATCAACTTTCTTGCCAGGACAAGCAAATATCAAAATGATATAAAGGAAACAACAAATCAACATGGCACAAGAATATCCACCAGAATATCGCACCTGTGCACCTGTGCACCTTTGTACCTGGCTTTACTTTATTGTCAGCTTTACTTTTTCATACACACATACACATACAGATGACTCACCTGATCAAATACAGATTCACCGATCTTGTTGAACTCAGCAGTGGGATTAAATACCAGTTCTGAATCATCAGTTACAAGCTTCAAATGAAACCTGGCTGCTTTCTGATCATGAATGCTGTCATCACCCTCTTGGATCTTTGCTAGTGGTGATGTGATGTCCAGCTGTTTGAAGAGCCAGGCACTATTGTTGCGGATGATAGAATGGAGAGCTTGCATATGAGATGGCCCTTGTGGCGTGGCCAAGACTGTGACAGCCAACACCTGCGCCACTTGGTCAGCAAAGACAGTGGTTGCTCCCTCAAGAATGTCTGTCTCTGGATCATGAAACATTCTGGGGAGACAAGAAGATCTGAGTGGTTTTATTTTAAATAATCATGTATCATGAAACACTAAATAATCATGTATCATGAAACATGAGGTGATGTGACCAACCAAGAATGGAAAGGTGTCACAGAACAACAATGGTGCAATGGTGTAGCTAGTCAGGATATAACCAATTTCCTTTGGATTTACAAGAAAGTGCAGAGCCTAAATGGCTTACGTAGCACAGATAATTTCTGCACACTTTAAATTTTAACTAGGTTTTATTTGTTATTCTACTGATTTTAGCTTATTTTTTATAATTTTAAAAAAAGAAAACACTTAAATTGTGTGCATATCTTGGTGAAATCATGACTACCAAGGTTATGTACACAATGCATTGAAGGCCAAACTTCTACCTTATGGCAGGAAAGAGTGGTTCAATTCTGACGGGCGGGGTGGGGTTGGGGGTTAGCAGATTTTACACATCAGGCAAGATGGAAGCAATTGGCAAAGCATGACCATGAGAGTAGTCATTACTGCTTATGCTCCTCACCTACCTCCCTGGAGCCCAACATGAGAGAAGTCTTTCAGTCAATTGTCTGAACACTGATGTTACTACCCTGGTGCAATAATAATAATAAAAATAAAGGGTTGAGTTAGATGGGGAAAAAATTATGGTTACAAAGTTAATTATGCAAAAATAATTTTTTCCCACCTGAATCCCTCTTGGTACAACACTTTTATCAAAAAGAAATTAGGTTTATCCAAAGAACTTTCCTAATATATTGCTGTGCACAGTTTTCTTTTCTTTATATGTTGAGTTTTTATCAGTTTGTCCATTTTCCTCTTCATCTTTATCTGCCATTTGCATTGGTTAAGAAAAACTATTCAGTCTGGGAAAAGTTTGAGGAATTATATCTCATTCTTAGTTTGGTTTTTTTTTTGTTTAACCTTGCATAACATTCATAAATTTTTTTCTTACGAAAGCCCAAGTCAAGCAGGAATGTTTATGCCACATATCAAATATGTTAATATGCCTACAAACTAAGGCATACTCAATATACAGTATCTCCAAGGTTTCTCAAGAAACAGACCATTCTACTTGATATATTGTATTGATGACAGCTGGTTGACATATCTGAAATTGTGCACTCACAAGAAGATGTGATGATAATAATGCTATACTGACAGTATTCATCTCACTTCCGCTACTAGTTGAAAGGAAAACTTACTCCTGAGATAAATATTTGCTCAAGATGTCCAGTTTATGAGACAGCCAGTCCTTGTGAGTTTTTTGGAACTGCATAGCAAGCCGAGGGGTCTGCGATCCTTTGGCTGAAAAAAGCATACAAGTTATTTGTAATTAGGGACATGATGAAGCAAGTACACAAGTGATTTGTGATTAGGGATATGATGAACAGAGCATACGAAGTGTTGTGAATTAAATGTTGTAGTGGTCTATGCAAGGTGTTGCCCGGCACCACTGGCACTTTGATGAGGTCTCTGATCCCATTTGACCTGCCGGTCAGTTGTGCGACTGTGACCAAGCCTACCTAGACCATTTTAGAAAGTGCGTGAGCAATGGTAACTGACTCAAGCCTTGGTACCTGGAATGTTCAGTGCAGGAGAGCGCATGTGTGGCAGCAAAAGTAGCTATAGAAACAGGGTGAAAACAGTAGAGAGCAAGAGTTACAGGAGCAATTGCGAGTGAGTGTCACCGCTAGCTTGCTGTGTTTGGTGCGTGTTCCTGTTAATCAACGTGTCGCTGTGGCTAGAGTTGTGAGGCATGTATCACTGTTTAAGTATCAGGATTTACTGCTCGAGTAGTTTAACCATGTGCTGCTGTTGATCATATTGTGTGTGTCACCAATTTGCCAGCGTGTATGCAAATGAAGACTGATGTCTAAAACTGTAAATAATTATGGTGCTTTCTTTGAAATATTTTCAACTGTAAAGACTCAGTTTCTTGGAGAGGCTGGCATTGTAGATTTCGGACCCAAAATGAGCCATTGATAACAACATAGGCGCATTGGACAAATGCTTTGTCGCTCAATTTAATATGGTCGCTGCCACCTTTTTTTCCCATAACAGGCAATATTTACTCTGTTTCTTTCTTTACCTTTCCCACAAGTCATAACCTGGAAGTAAAGGTCAGCGAGTACCACAAGATGCTGGTGGAAGGATGGGGCCACTGGCAGGCCTACCATCTGCTCCATCTTTTTTGCATCTCTCATCTTTGTCCACACTGCCCATGCCACAATCTGGAAACAGCAAGACTGACTCTTTGACCTGCATCATCATAAATTTATAACATCTAGATCCCTGTGTATAAACTATTAGTTTACATGCACCCAAATTATACACACAAAAACAGATGTCAATACAAGTGTATGCACAGAGAAAAGAAACTGTTAACCGATTTGGGGCAACACATTATAAACATATCAGTAAATGTATTAACATCCAACCTGGATGCCAACGCAAGAGTGTGTGGTTTGGATATTACGCTCTGCACATGCAGCCTGCAGTGTATGGAAAAGGCAGCACAAAGGTTGGCTGAGACTGTACATATTCTGTTGGCTCTCCTCAATCATCAGCTGCAGGCATTTCTGTATCAGGTCTTTGGCTGCAACAAAATATACACAGTATCTTTACAATTTCAACAATCTATTTGCTTTTAATCATTTGTAAACTAAGCTGCATTTGTCTGAAATCATTCATTCTAATACATGTGCACACATACACAAACACAGGTCAGACGATAGCAGCAGCACCCAGGATGGAGGTGTCCATTCCTGTGTGGTGCAGCATACAACCAGGCCTAGTTAGAGGCCAAGGCAAAGCAGTGCAGGAGTGGAAATGGGTAGCACTCTGACAAAACAAAGTGTGCAGTAAGTGTGGTTTCTAACATATTGCCCCAATTACTGAAAGGTTATGGGCTTCTTTTACACACACACAGACACATAACCACACACTAGTCAAACCAAGGTACCCATGTACATATCACCATACTTGAAAATTCTGTAACAACCACAAATGTCTTTGATTTCAAAGCAAAATATTTCTTTAAAAAATACTTTCAAATGGTGTAGTCAAATGATGAAGCCCCCAATCTCACACATTTCATTAAATGATGACGTATTGCTGTTTATCTGATTGAAAAATACTTAAGACCCTTCATGCTGAAAACAAAGGTACCTGGAGTGGTTCTATGAGCAGCAGCAGTCTGGGCACGACTGCTAGAGCAACCACAGGGCAAATCATGTATATGGGACAACATACTGTCATTTGCAGAATCTAAAGAGTGCTCCTTTAGCAGGAAAAATAACACTGCTTCCAGGATTCTGAAACCAAATATCATTTTATTAAAATCAGAGGGGAAAAAGTATCATCATCATACAATGTATTTTGTTTCCTGCAACAGAACTGTGATTTGGTCACCCATGTCAAAGCAATGCGACCATCTGTTTGTGGAGATTTTCTCATACCTTAGGAATGAAAATTTATGAGGTCGAAAATGTGTCCTCATTTTACTCTACAGATCCCTAAAGACAATTCTGGATACACCTGTGGTCCATATCTCTTTTTATGCCAAGTGATGCCTAGCAAAGATACCTGACTCATTAGGACAGGTTAACTCATTACAGAGTGCTCTACTCCTCATGCTTACTTTCTTCCCTTGCTGTGCACACTTATCAATACCCTAGAACAGTGATGCCCAACCTTTTTCGGCCTGCGGGCCATATCCATTTCCGACACACGTGTCACGGGCCGCATCACCGCAAAAATACAAAAAACAAAAAAAATAGAGCAGATACATTTTTATTAGAAACAAGTTGTAATTAATGCTAAATTAATTATGTAGTAATTAGTGGGATATTTGAAGTTGTTTTCCCGAAACCAACTTCTGAATGTCCGGCTGCATCGTAGAGACACCAAGTCGGAACACTGAATCGAAATGTTCGTCTATCAAAAAAAAGATTGAGAGATCCCCCTACATAGGGATAAATACTTCTTCTTCCCTTTTTTTGGGTTTTAAAAAAAAAATAGATTTAAATAGATTTTTTTTATTACTAACATGTCGATTTTCTGCACTGTGGGCAGAAGTTTCGCGGGCCGGATGGGACCGCGTGGCGGGCCGGATAGGGCTCGCGGGCCGTAGGTTGGGCATCCCTGCCCTAGAAGGTTCTGCACCATTTACGCTTTTTTCCCAAAATGTCAAAACATAAGAACATGATAGGAATCTTTACTACTTCCAGTAATTAGCTTTTACTGACATTTTGATGACAGCTGGTAGAAAACAATGGATCTACAGTACAACATTTGAATGGAAAAGTCATGGGTTTTTAACTCTCACCATATGTCATCGTCGATTTTGCAATACCTGATCGAACTGAGCCCATGATATTATAACACTGTTTATTTTAAAACTTTACGTTAAAAGTTATTTTATTACTTTATGAGTATTTAAAACTGATTAAAAATTGATGTAACTGTACTCAAGTAACACTTAAAAAAATAATATATGCCTAAAACAAAGGGGAAGATGGCGCAAAAGAAAGCGAGAATTCCTGTCTTTTCACTTTCACATTGTGATCCTTAGGTTGTGATTGGCTCTTTGACTTCAATGTTAGATCTAGTCAAAGATGTCCAATTCTGATTCTAAATCTGAAAATTTTATTCTGAGGATGAATCTTTTGTCGTCTTCAGTGAAGAGAATGTGTAAAAGGTAAAAGAGAATAGTTTTATCTCTCCAAACAATGCAACCACTGTTCATGACAGTTGAATTTTGTCTACTTTTTATAATCTCTAACAGTTCCTAACAACATCTAAAATTGATGTATCTAATATTAATTTTCACAAAAGATTATTTCACTATGATTGCATTTATATCAAGACTATTTCTGTCATCATTATTCACTTTGAAAGAAAGTTTTAGTGTGATAACCCAAAATAAAGAAGCTGAGGCCAACCAAATAATATACACATTTAAACAACAATGTCCTAAGCAAATCGAAATAGAATTTAATAAAATTGTAGAATTCTAGGGAGAACTGAATTACATTAAGATTTGCATATCTAAAATGTATTACCTTAAGGCAAATAAAATGTTTCTTCATTGTAATGTTGATCATTGGCATTTACCAAACCACACTAACAAATATAATTCCCTCCCCTTCCATATTTGCCACCACTAAATCTTTTAAATGTGGACTGAAGACACACCTCTTCCTTCAGCATTACCCCTAACAACAGTCTACACAATGCTTATCCTTTCTAAACCTCCTCTCCACAACCACCCTTCCTCCTGTTCTATTTATTGTCACTTCTCTACTTGTCTTCCTCTGCTGAATCACAACACTCATAGTTCTTGTTACCTGATTCCTCTTTGCGTTTTCTATACTTGCCTCTTATTAGTCATCTTTTATCAGTCATCAGTACTGTTGTTTATCCTTCCATTCCTTTGTTTGTTGTCCATGTTTCATTATTGTCTCAAGCACTAAGCATGCTCCTTAAGAGTGTGAGTATATGCTGTACAAATCACACATTTATTATTAGTATTACTAACTTGACATCAAGCACTAACCATCACAAATGTCGCAATACTCACTTATCTATCAGTGGCTCAAGCAGCTGGAACACAGCTTCCAACCAAAGGGGAGGCTGGGTAAAATACAGACAGAAATATCTCTTTGCATAAACTCTGGTATGGGGTAAAATACAGACAGAAACAAAAAATCAAGAAGTATAATTCTTTGCATAAACTCTGATATGGGAAGAAATAAAGTGTAATAAATTATGGCATAATGATTCCCCTATCCATCTGCAGAAATTGGCAACATATATATTAGCACCATGAACAAAAATAACAAATACAGTTGGACCTCGATAAATCGAACTCAAAGGGACCAGAAAAAAATTCGACTTACGGAGTTTTCGAGTTAGGGAAAATGGCATAATAGGCGCAGGTTTTGGCCGGGAACTAACAATTAATTCGATATAGGGAGGTTTTCGACTTAGGGAAGGTCAACTTATCGAGGTCCGACTGTATAAACAATTCTATTAATAAAAATGTTTATGAGACTTGTAAAGTGCACTGATCCCATGAATACAGTTTGAGGTGCTGAAGAGCGCTTGAAAGCTATAGATATTTTATGAGGCGATTTTTTTTCAAGTAACTGTTTGAAACCATGTTAAGAGGCAGCTTGACGAAACTGCTATGAGTGCTCCAAGCATATGCAAAGGCTTGCCAGCCAGTAGAGCAAAGCAAGTTAATGTGTAGTTGAAGTGTATCAGCCAAGTGGATGGAGTCTGGAGGGTGATGGTAGTCAGCAACAGTGATGAAGACTTTTACAGCAACAGTGCACACAGCAAGACAGCCTGTAATACTCTCTTTTGGTGTGAGCTGTATTTTCAGTCACAAACTTAGTGAGGAGGATGAGAAGGCAAAAGAATGAGTACAGGTGTCTAACCTGCTCATGTCTACCCTTACTAAAACTCTTTTTTAGGACAAGTTTCCTTTATTATTTAGAAATGTATAGTAAATACTGAATCCCAAACAGGATGAAGGCAAGAGGTGGCAACTACATTAGACTGTTAATACAAGAGTAAGAACTCTATCACTGACCAGCTCAACCTAAGGATAAGAACATTAGACTGTTAACCTAAGGATAAGTATATTAGACTTTTAAGGGAGGGGTTGGGAGGGAAGGGATGAGTCTGTTCCCTATCTGTATGATGTACTAGCTGAAACATAGTGTCAACATGGCTAAGGTTGGGCAGGTCAGCGTGGGGCTAGTCAGTCTGTGAATCAGGCGATGCTGAGGCTGCACAGATGCTGACACCTGGGTGAAAACAAAGGCGAGCACGGCAGAGAAGTAGAGGGACCCAAACATACAGCAGGACAACAATCCAACAGTTTTGTGTAGCGCCAGCATTGTGGCTGAGACCTGCAGCTCATGGTCTGATGTCTGTAGTGCTGGTAAGAGTGACTGTGAAACTCCACAAGGCAAGCAGCTCACATCCTTCCTGTTCTGCTAGGTGTGAAAGCCACATCACCAGGTTCATGCTGATGAGCTCTTGCAGTAGTTACCAAACCAAAGGCTATGGGGAAAACCCCCATTGTCCTCATCTGTGGTGACTGAGGTAGTGAGGGCAGTCAGTGAGGGCTTGGGAGATGAAGTGGGTAGTCTCCTTCAGTTGGGCCTATGTGGTTCCAGCGTCCTTTGCCTCGCTCTCTACTGCTCTTTCCCAAGTCTGCTTTAGTCTCCCAACTCTCCTCTTCCCCTAAGGATTCCAGTCAAGTGCCTGTCTGGCAATGGTGTCAACTGGTTTGTGCAGGGTGTGTCCTATCCAGCCCCATTTGCGCTTTTTGATGTCTTGGCTAGTGGTATTCTGGTTGGTTCTTTTCCATGGGCTGCTGTTGGAGAGCTTTTCTGGCCATCTTATTCCCAGACTATGGCATAGGCATTGGTTGGTAAGTGGATTGCAAAAGATTCTATCCACCATGACCTCTAAGAAAACACAGGCAACTGGACTTGGCAAGTCACCACCCAGATCTAGAAGGGCTCAATCTTCAACTCTTCTAGCTCAATAGAAGTGTATAAATGCATCTCCAGGTACTTCACTGTCAAAAATTTTTCAAACAAAAACAGACTATAAAGTTAAAGAATTCTTAGCCTTCATTCCAGTAAGTGGATGCATCATTGGAGAAATCAAAGGCTTTGTGAGGTTCCTAATATACTTACTCTGCGCTCTGGAGACATGACTTTTATATTGAAAATCTCCCAGTCATCACACCTGATGGAGTGAAAATGCCGCCATTAATGAGAGCCACCTAGGACTAGAATAATCACTACAAGAAACAATAAGGCTAATCAAAATCAAAGTTTTGAAGACCCCTCTGAGAAATACCACCTAAGGAAACAGAAGATTTTATTTCTTCCTTCTTAATCTACTAGAAAATTATGGCATAACATAGCAAACTCATTTATAACCTAACCAAAACTACTCACAGACTTGCAAGCAAAGATTTTGTCTGACCTACACTGACAGTTCCTGTCACAGGACTGCTATACCTGAACAGTTCTAGTGACAACTATAATACATTTGTTATTTGCCAGTTAACAGTTCAGATGCATAAAACCATGTCCTAATGAAAATGCTAATGGTATTGCTAAATCATGAATATCTTGAAGCAGCTGAGCATGGAGACAAGACCTTTCCACTGCTGGCAAAATGCACTTGGCCAGGGCACTGGCATGTTGATGGGCATGGGCAAGTAAGGTGATGATGGCAAAGATGACAGACCGAGCGCCGGCAGAGGGCTCCACTCCCTCACTTGCTTCAGCTTCATCAGCACCGGTATCCAGCGACTCACTGTGGCTGTGGTGAGCACTCGCCAGCATCATGCTTCTGGTCAGGAGGGTTGAGGACAGTGTGTAGTCCTTCATCAACAAGGCCTGCAGCACAAGTAAAAGTATATAATAATACAATACTTCAGAGATGTATCGCTGGTGTAATAGTATACCTCGGGGGGATTGGTTTTTTACGCCGTGCCAGCAACTGAGGCTATATTACGGCAAGCAGCCAGCCCTGTAAACAGATGCCACGTGCAGAGAAAGAACAGCGTGCCCGAGGCGAGAAATGAACTCTGGGCAGCCAACCTTCACTGTATTGGTGACAGGCGCTAACCGTTGCGCCACTGGACTGCTGCATAGTGTACCTCAGCAGCCTGCAGAACAGTAAAGAAAATTTTAGACATGTACCACAAGTGTTATACAATATTTCGATAGCCTGAAGTACAAGTAAAATGCAATAATACAATACTTCAGACATGCACCCCAAACACTTGCATGCAAATAATATTTGAGATCTGTCACTCATGTCAAGAGAAACTACGCCAACTTGTGATGTGTGAGTTTGTCTAAAATGTGGAAATATGAATGTAATACAATTCATCCATAATGCTAGCCTGTAAACAAGATACAATGTTGTGACATTTTACTTGTACCCACACATCTACATTCAAGTAAAAACTACTTGTATTACACACATACACACTTTCAAATTCAAGCTACTTGAACACACACACATGCCCACATTCAAGTACAAGCTACTTGGTACAAGATAGACTCATTAACACACCTTTCAAGATCAAAGAAACCTGTGATTGCTGAGGAAATTTGATGATGTGACAATTCACTTGTATATAATGCCTAAAGAGAACCTTCCTTCAGGACATTACATACAACATCTAAGATCTAAATTTAGATAACATT
This sequence comes from Pomacea maculata, assembly GCA_004794325.1. Classification (NCBI taxonomy): domain Eukaryota; kingdom Metazoa; phylum Mollusca; class Gastropoda; order Architaenioglossa; family Ampullariidae; genus Pomacea; species Pomacea maculata. Next base: position 268,855 of record SRHC01003413.1, on the reverse strand, counting down.
TAAATATAGTGGTAGATGTGTAAAGAAAGCGTTAATTAAATGTTAAGAACCTGTCAAACATCTAACACAGAATAGTCTGACTGTGAAACATTTAATACAGGAAACAGTCACATTGTCACTTAGTGCAGTAAGCAGAAGGGTGGCGCACCTGTACAAGAAGTCCCCAGTTAGGCTGTGGCTGTCGTAGTAACAATGTCAGCTGCAAGAACAGAGCTGATGTGGTCTGCATATCATCATAGCTGTTATGAAAAAAAAAAAAAGAAATTTGCAAAAACATCCTCTGGAGTAGCTCTCACCTCTTGCTCTTCTACATGTAATATAGTTCAATATTACAAAAATGATGAATGAATATTTATGAATGTGGGTTCATGTCCTAGTTATATTTTTACTAGCCTTTGTTTTGCCTTGAGATCAGAGTCCCACATGGGTGGAGGTAATATGCTGCTTATACAATTCGACCTGTTTTGCTAAAAAATATTGAAAAAATGAATAGTAATAAAATAAAAGAGACATGATTCAGATATCTTACTGTTTGTGTCCTGGCTGAAACAGTGCCGGCCAAAGCCAGTGCATCCACTGTGTGTTGTTCCCCACAGCAGTGTGGTCTTGTCGGGCCAGACTTTCACGGTAGTTTGCAAAGCCATTCTTGAATAATCTGCCACCAGATAAAGCAATGACATGAACATTTGCACATGAATGCCTGAATACATACACATCTGTATGCATGAGTATATATGCACATAAGCATAACTGTATGTGCAAAGAGTTCATGTGAATGCCAGTGAAAGCATGTACAGAGCTTTAAAGTTTCCACTAACAGAAATGTTACAACAGCAGGAAAAAAGCAAGACGTGCTACAATAATGACAATACAAGAATGACTGAGACTTTAACTAGGAACAGATGATGATGATAAGCAACAGATAATGATAACTAGCAACAGATAATTCCGTGGAAGATAAGGATAACAGTTGTTTTAGGCCCTGCTCACACAATTGAGGCACTTGGTACCTGTACAAGGTCTCCAATGGTGCTCCTATGACAGCCAGAGCAGCTAAGAGGTTGCAGGCAAGATTGTGGATGCTATATTGTGGCAGCTGCCCATGACCAGGATCCAGGAGCTTGGAAAGAGAGTTACACACGCTGAACAGGTGATCCAGCACACACAGTAGTACTGCTGTGATGTCATATCTACACAAACACAAACATAGCACACACTATACCCATGCAACAGCCATTAGCATAGTACTGGCCAAATGTTTGTCATTTGTAATACCAAACAAAATGTTTATGTCACTGCATTACTTTCATGTGGAGTTTAAACAATTCCCTCGCTCCTGTTAACCTTCACTCCTTTCTACTATGTACTCATACAATCTAACAATATATAAACAAATGGCAAATGCAACTTAGATATTCTTTAGAATTTATTCTTCATGTTGTCTCAGGTTAATCTGAGCTCTGCTGACTTAGACTGGTCAAGAGCGCAGCATATTTAAATAAAAACTAGTATGTATTCAGAAGCATAATTAAACAAAATCAAACTGCAACATCTAATACTAAGAAGAATAAAGTTAATTTGTACAGCAATTTTTCCCACCATTAAAGGCGGGCTCAAAGATCTATTAGTAAAATAAAAAATTTTCCTGCCAGCACTGGACTTTGAAGTTGATCTTCGCAAAGCAATGGTATAAGCAAATCTTGAATTTCACATGTAGGCCAGTGAAAAAAGAAAGATTTGTAGGAGTACCTAAATTGAAGTTTTAGGGCAACACAGTTAAGAAGAGAGCACAGTCCTGGCATTGTAGAAGCGAAGGTGATAGCAGTCAGTGACACACTGGGAGCAAGATGAAGAATGATACAAACACATCTCATCACCAGACGACAGCATGAAGCACATAGATCCAGAATCTAATCTACAGAACATGCAGCAACAGACGTGGTTTGTAAATAAAAAATGGACAATAGCATGGTCCACAATGCTAGAACAACTAAAAATGTCAGTAAAATATATGCAAAATCAAGTACAGTCAAAAGTCCAAAGCAAGATGGCAAAATGATGAACAGGAGACAGAAGCTATTAGTGGAAGATGTCTATTGTAAGAAATGATGCAGCACAAGCACTGAAGAACAATTCATAACAGAGGCGAATGGCGCAATAAGCATCACAGATGAGTAGGAGAAATCAAACCTCAACATAGATCCACGGATGAGACAAAGCGACAGAGAGCTGATCTCCTCCAGCCAGTTAGGCTGCCTGAACTGATTAATCAACCTTAACGGTAAACTGCAGCAAGTGAACATTTACCTGAACTTTCTGATGTGTCAAAAGCTAAGACGCATGTATGTTAGCATCTACCTATATGGCTTGATTCACTGAAAGCTTGGCTAATAATGAACATTTATCAAAACTACTTAATTTATTAAAAGTTTGGATAATAATAAAAATTTACCTGTATTGTTTGATTCGTCGAAAGCTTGGCCGTACATGAACATAGCGCTGCATGATGGAGAGCAGGGAGTCATGTAGTACAGAGCTAAAAATGTTTTGTGCCAGGTGTGGGGGACAGATACTCCACAGATCATACCGCAGAGCTCGCAGGTGAAAGTTCCACATCTGAACTGGGAATGAGCATCGCTCATCCTGCACAAGTACTAAAGTGAGAGCCACTCTAGCAATATATCACATACAATCTTTGTTCACCTTGCCAAATAGGAAAGGAAAGCAAGGAAAATGATTGGCTGACCAAGTCATTTAAAACTTTTGTTTGTATATTAACTGTAATGATAAAAGAATATTTTTATCCCAAGAATATATCGAAAATTTATTTATAAATCTAAAACATAAACTAAAATTACACATCAAAATGACAGAAAAAACTATAGCAATGAAACTAAATATGAAACAACAAATACAGTAGCAAGTTGAAATAATGCTGAGATGGCCTGTGGTTTACTGAGAATGTGAGTAACAAGATGACCTCATAAAAGTCCTTGTAACTGCTCCAGTCTGTGCTGTCTGCATCAAACAGAATGCTAGTTGCCATCATTTGGCTGTGGAGCTGCACGGCCTGCTTCATTAATGCGTCAATCAGCTCACTAAACTGACGCAGAAGAACAGCAAACACCTTCTTTCTGTAGAACAAACAAGCCATCCAAGTGGCTTATAAATGCTTTGGTACATACAAATAAAGTGACATTGTCACAGTGTGCCAACTCTACAGAGTAACCTGCACCTGTACAGCTTTCAGTTTTCACACACACACACAAACCTGCACATGCCCATGAACAGTTGACACATACCCTCCTTCCTCTGAAGTCAGAAGGTTTTCATAATGGTGTAAGTTGTTGCGAATCATGACACTAGTGGATACCATCACATATAACTGCTTCAGGGTAGCCTTTGCTGGCACATCTTTGCTCATCTAAATGATAAAATGGTGATGATTTGCAACATACAAAAAACTAAACATGGTTATTTTTCCAAAGAATTTTCCCTCTTTCAAATACTTGGGAAGAAGCCACTGCTGAGGATGAAATAATCAAATATAATTATATATGGCCACCATCACTAATCACAGGTGGTGCTCCTTGTGAGACTTAGTTTTCTTGTCTTGACAAATGACACTAACTAGCTTTTTCTTCCCAGTTACAATCTCGATAATTTTTCTTTATTATTGGTCTATCAAAACAGTTAGGTACACTAACGATACTATCACAGTGAATCTTCTAAGACTTAGCAACAAAAGCATTCTGCATCATATACTAAAACATGAAATGTTACAAGATAATTGTACACATAGATGTAGTTTGCAAACATTAAACAGATGCAAGATAAAAATATTATTTATGTAGCTGAACCCAACACATCAATTTCTATATCACAAACACATTGCAGTCTGGACATTGTAGGCCAGCCACTTGCCTTGCCACTCTCTGTGCATATTTGCTATACTGGGCCCATGATGCTACTATCCTTGGTGACCTCATGACACCACACTATGTCTGGTGACATCGAAGAACTTAAGGGTGTTGGTATGGAAACCTATAATTTGTCACCATGGTGATCACATTAGCTACAAAAGGGATTTTGTAAGTTAAATCTTATACAAATACCTCTGTAAGTTATACATAATTTTTCTTTTGGTCTGCAAAAATTTTTTAATTGGAAAGCTTTGATGGTGATGATGAGAATGGTGATAAAGATATGACCCTGGAGAAGTCCCTGACCTTAACAAGATGAACATGGAAGTTTTTAAGGCAGATACACATTGTGTCAAGAAAAGCATTCCTGACAGGCATCAAGCAGCTGTCATAGCCTGCCCGCGCTAGAGGAAGCAGGCGATCTACAACCTCCAGGAACTGGTGGCAGCCCTGAAAAGCCAAAAAACATTAGTATTATATTAAACAGAATTTCACAGGCTTATCCAAGGTATCAACATTATTAATGAGCCAGCACGTCACTGTTTCTCACAACGTATTAAAATTATTAGCCATTTTATAACATCATTAATGCTATGGTTGCATCCTAGGTAATAGCATTATTAATAAGCATTCCCATCTGAACTACGATATAAATTCCCCAACAGTGTAAAATGTTGCATGCATGATGACTATCAGCAAATAAATTCTCAAGCAGCAGGAATGAGATCAACAGTGCCCTCTGACTCATTACGGGGTTTATTTGTTTTGTTTTCCCATCTCACATTTTGTCAAAGGACTTCTTTTATGTTCCAATAATGTTTTATGTTATGGTACTTATCTAACACTTTTTCATCTGCCTTTTTTGACGATTTGCTCTGTTTATCAACCTGCGCCATAAAAAAAATATTATGGATGTGAGAAATGAGATGTGATCTTAAAGATTTATGAATTTTAAGAAAGCAGAAGGGATGAGAAAGAAACAGGAGTCCTACCTCTGATAGGACTTTTGGGTAGTCCATCTTGCCACCCTGCATGATGACATCCACAGCAACCGTGCGTAGGGTGTGTTGCTGTTCCCAAGTCTGAGTCTCAACCCCCAGGGAAGCCTGCATCTGATCTAGAAGTGTGGTCTCTACAGCCTGGCTTAGGTCTCCTGACAACTTCTTGAACACCAACTTCCACTCCCACTTGCAACGCTCCTCAGAACGACTGTGCTCCACAACTGCCATCAAAGGCATTTGAAAAAAAAATGTTTCAAAAATGAAACATGAAAGTCTTTTATTTTTGATTTACACAAAAACAGGACATTATTTCAAAATCGAATGCAGGTTTATGACTGGAGACATAATAGATAAAGTCAGCTCTTTAAGGAATGCTTCATGGCTGACAAACTTTGCAGTTCTATAAGCAAAAACTGTGTATAAGCAAGACGTTGATGAGGACTGACTTAAATAACAGCATTAGTAAAATATCATTTTTGGTGGTAAAATTTCTTTCTTCAAGTGCTTACCAGATGGCATGACTATGTGGAGATCACCCTCTAGCTACCTCAAATCCAGCCGTCAAACGACCACAGAACAGTAGGACATGATTTTGGTTCAGCCCCCTCCCATGGGCTAGTGAGCTCCGGCTTTTTGCCTGGACATAGTCTGGAACCCACTGAGGGGAGGCGAGAGCGAGAGCGAGCTATCTGTCATGTCATCTGGTAAGTACTCGAAGAAAAAAATTTTACCATTAAAAATGGTATTTCTTCTTCATACTGTACCAGACGACATAACTGTGGATACTAACTAAGAGGTGAAGGGGGTGGTAAGAAACAAGGTAGCTGACACACAAATTGTTTGAAGCCAGGGGAAAAACTGGATTTGAGTGGTGTCACAGGTGGGGATAGAAGGAAGCTGAACTGAATTTATGTCCTACTGTTCTGTCATTATTAAACTAAAACTGGTTTGGACAGCTGGATTTGAGGTAGCTAGAGGGTGACCTCCACATAGTCATGTCATCTGGTACAGTACGAAGAAAAAACACACCTTTAGGCGCAGCGGTTGAGTCTCCATGCTGCGTGTTACTAATTACATCCAGCTGGGTGTCACTGCTACTGAAGCTGTCACTATGCTGCTGCTGTAAAGATTGAATAGAGTAGCGCTTTGCTTCCGGACTAGAAGTGGGCTTCAAAACACCTGAAACATTTTAAGCTGCTGTTGTATAGACTGAATAGTGTGATGATTTGCTTCCTGTGTGTTTTAGAGAGATATATATATAGAGAGCACTTGAAAAACATTTAAATATATTTTTTTCTCATCCCTCTTTAATATATACATATATCAATATATCAGTAATCTTGAAATAATTACATTTTAAACCATACAATAAGATGAAGCTGCAAAGATCTTTACTTATTTTGCCTTTTTGTCTATTGTAAACATATTGTGTGAGCGATGTTAACAGTGACCTTTTTCCAAACTATAATTCCTAGTATTTTTTAGACTGGACTGGCTGTTTAAACTGAGAAAGGAAACTTTCTTTTAGGAAAGAGCATAACTGGAGTTGATATGTCATAATGAATGACTTTTTGGATGTATCAAATCAAATCAAATCAAATCAAAACAGACTTTATTGTCTGTCGAGGATACCCAAGACAGAAATTTTTCTTTTGCTCACAAGGGCAGGCATGCATACTCATACAGACATTTAATACACAGTTAAAAGTAAAGATACATTGTCATGTATATAAAGATGCTGTTGTTGTTTTTTATATCATGTACTTTTATTGAGTACTGTAACATATTCTTTTTATAATTAACAGCAAACTTAGAGGTAGATTTAGTTGTCTCTATTTATAACGAAAAAAAAGAATGTACTAAAGTCTGGATGACTACGTGACTGTTGGTGATGACTGCGTGACTGTGGTCCTTACCTCTGATGCTAGCCTTGCGACGTGCTTTTTTTGGAGCAAGGGCTGTGATATCCCATGTGATAGTGTGCATCAGGCTGTCCACATGGTCTTCCATCAGCATCAGTGCCTTGATAATGCTCAGCAATGAGTGCATGCACTCATTGGGAAAAGAGAGCCGCCGTTTCTGCAAGTCCATCTTGACATCCCCCTGCATGTTTGTGCCGACAGTAAACATGCTATCCAGACTTTGTGCTTGTGTACGGTTGACAGGGCCCCCATCTTTCAGGCTAGCCACAGCTGCCATAATGAAAATAATAATAATCATGAGTATTTGTAATGAGCAGCACCATGACGAAGATAGATCACATTCGCTGCGCAGACCAGTTATGATAAATGTTGTTTTCATAGCAATAAGCTCCTGAAAGGGATTAATAAAGATGTTTTATATTTGTATTTGTTCTCTTTATCCAGCCCCAAAACAATCTGTTAAACAATAACCTCATAAATAAAGTCAAGAAGGACTATCTTATTTCCTGGGTCTGTTAAAGAACACTTATCATAAATAAAATCATAAATCTTATTTCCTTGCTCTTCAAATGTTAAGTATATTCACACACATCTTGTAAATAAAGCAGAGTGTCATGAGTTATTTGTGGTAAGCAGTAGTTGAAACGTAATCAAATCCACACCATTTGTCTGATCCCTGCTAAATTTGGCATGATTACTTGTTTTGTGACTCAGTTGTGGGAAATGTTTGGTATTTGTACACTGCTCCAAAATATGTTTATTTTCTCCATTCTAAAATTTTAATAATAATAATAATAATAATAAATTAAAGATTTGTATAGCACATACTCACACTCATAAGAAGCAAGCTCTTAGCACTTAAAACAAGAATTAGACATGGACAAGGACATAAGAACAGTACTGATGATAAATAGAAGACAAATATAGAAAATGCAAAGAGGAACCAAGTAACAAGAACTGGGAGTATAGTGATTCTGCAGAGGAAGACAAGTAGGAAAGTAGCAATAAGTGGAAAAGGGCAGGTGAAAAACAACTAGCATCATGTGGACTGTGTTACTGTTATGAGTAATGCTCAAGGCTGTTGTCTACAAATGAAAAAAATAAAATGCAAACATTTTCAGGAATTGATTTAACAACTTTGGCTTTAGCAAAGACAAAAGGTTAACATACACAGTAACAAAAACTTTTCTTTAAACAATAACCTTCCCCTCCTACCTCCGACACTGTTGCGATGAGGTGGCTCTTTGTTTCTGTGAGAAGACGGCACAACGTTGTTCTTGTGTAGTCCATGCTCACTTTTGGAAGGAGCAAGAGGCCGTTGAGTAGCCCGAGCAATTTCATCACCAATTTCATCTACAAGCAAGGACATTTCATCTGAAAACTTTTCAAGGTAAAGTTCATGCAGGGCTCTGAAGACTCCTGTGGCCTTGCGAAAGACACCACTGCTCAAAATAACAAAATCCTCATCGATCATGGCTATGACTGCATCCGCTACAATCCCACAGTTGTTGGAAAAGTCTTTGTGACTAACATGCTCCTCATCCACCTAAATACAAAGCAAAATGATCAATATTTGAAAAAAGTAGAACCAAAACAAAGAAGTGTTTAGTGTCTGCATGAATTTATCCTGCAAATCGGTGTGTGTGTGTGTATTAGAGGCAATAGGCAGGAGACATAAAAAAAATAGAGGAAAAAAAGAGAGTGAGTAAGCCAGTAGATAGGTGTGTATGCAAGTATACATACTAAAATGTTATTTTTAAATTAAAAATGTATTATAGCATAATTATTCCCTATTGCAGTAAAAGTTACTCCATAACAATCTCCAATCATTTTCTGAACACAACAGTTACCATCAACATAATACAATGAAAAACATAATGATATGAAATGTTGAACAGTAGGTCATTATGCCAGTGAAAGTCACTCTACATCCCTAAATACCAAATCCAGTTAATGTCCTCCAAAACTTTTCTTTGTACTACAAAAATACATTATTCAGGGTTATCATCATTTCTATCATTTGAAAGTTCCATGAGTTTGCCCATAGGGCTGGACTACGGTGCTGCATAATAGAACTTTATTTATTGTGATTAACTACACCAATGCCTACTTCAGGCAGGAGCTTAGTGAAGGTCTCTTCAAGCTGCTGGGTTCTCAAACTACGATATCTCTGCCATGTATCTTCATCAGAGCACAGACAGTGCAGACTCTCCACAAGCTCCAGGCGGCGATCCAAACAAAAGTTTGTACTGAAGCCAACTTTAGGTGCATTGGGCAGTTGCAAGAGTTGTTCACAGAAATACTTTTTCAGGCGTGAAGACAGGCGATTCCAGCGCTGCTCTATAATCTGTCATTTACAAAAGCATATGATTCATCTGATTTAGCTAAATGAGACAAGCTTTTTTGAGCAAAAATGTTCATAGCCTTATCAAACAGCTTAATACTGACATATATTTGTATATTTAATATGCACCCACACACTGAGGTGCAAAAAGCATAAAAAGAAAGACAGCAAATGCAGGTGGCAACGTACACATACTGATGGCCTATCCACTACCACATCCAGCTGATTTACCTGGTCACTAGGGTCTGTAAGACCATGAAGAGAAGAGCTGGACATGACCATTTCTGAAGAATCGTGGCTACTAACTCTCAATGGCAACAACAAACCTTCTGCAGAGCTCAAACCCAGCACTTCCTGCAGAATGTCCTCTTCACAGCCTGGCTGTTTATCCAGTTGCTGGAGCTGGAGAAACAAGCTTCAAACACTGAATTTGCCAGTCTAAAGAGTTTCCCTTCTTTAATTTTAATAGAAGGAGTAATGTAGCTTTTATCTCTAGTTCCCTACCTTTACCTCAGATTTTTGTATGGAAGGCTAAGCATCTACAATTTTTATCAGAACATCCAAAATTTTTACCAGAGCATCCAAAATTATAACAGCTTCATCAGTCTCAGGGTCGTAACAAGAATCCTTCTCCAACACATGGCTGTTGTATATATGCAACAATCCATCTCTGGGAGAGGACAGAGTTCGGTCCCCTGGCAGATCGTTAGTAAAACGCAGCAATGCTTGTAGGCAAGAATCTAGTCTGAAAGGTCAATGAGAAAAAAAAGTTAAAAAAATAAGACATGGATATAGGAAAGCCACATAATCTGAGAAAATATATGTGCTGAGAAGAACACTTTTACACTAGAGTTAGCAACTGGGTAGTCTTGTATTCTTCATGTGAAAAATGTTTTAACAGCTACCGCCACAGGAATTTACCAATCCTAAATACCAGTCCTACTGTTATTTCTGCTAAACAATAAGAGCCAAATAGTCATAACTAAGATAAAATAAGATACAATGTTATTTATTGCAGAGGGCAATTAGTAGCAGATCTATAAGTAAGCAAGGGCTAAAACTACACAGCATAACATCAATAATCAACAATACCATCACACCAGATAGATCCCAATAAAATTGCCATTCAGACCTGTGTATGACCAAAATCCATTAACACGATGGCATTCAGAAGTTGTGAGCCCTAAACAACAAAAAGATAACCTCAATATTTTGGCTCTGTATGCAGCCACAGAATTAGCAGTTCAACAGGAACTGAGGGAACTCATTCCAGACATGACCATAGTATGATCACATCATCTCAACACTAAAACCCGAATCATCCCAGGCCCAAAAGACTGGTGTGAGCAAGATGACTCTTCTGGTCACTTAAGGTTGGCTATAAATTTATTCTTGACTTTAAATCATAGTCTTTGCTTATTTTTTTTTTTGGAGATTTGCATTAAATGAATAAGCTGTTTGGGTATTCTTGATCAAGTCTATGTACACTGACGCACACACAGAAGCATATACAGAGGTCTGTATGCAAGTCAATCCACTATCTTCAACATATCAAGATTCTTTACAAGTAGGGTTCACGATCAATGACTGTGGTGTCGGTAAACTATGGTAGTAAGATGTGTAGCAAACTAAATGCACATTTCTCAACTGCTGAGTAGACTTAATAAGCAAAAAAAAAAAAGGTCAAAAATACAAATTAAAAATAAAAAACATCTTCAAACAGACCAAATATATCATAACAGTTATACAGAGATATTGCAACAGACAGTATTAGCCAGTGATCCACCAAGAGACACATATTTTACCCACTATGTACTATCCCATCTCTCAACATAGACCTATTTTTCGGATGCCTACCATCCCATCCCAAAGTACACTTATTTTTATATTTCCCAGGGAGTTGGGAGACCAAAGCAAACTTGGAAAAGAACAGTAGAGAGCGAGGCAAAAGACGTCGGAACCACATGGGTCCAACTGAGGGGTGCTGCCCAAAACCGTGTCCGCTGGGGAGGTGTTGCTGCAGCCCTAGGCTCCTCGAGGAATAACAAGGAATAAACTAAACCTGCTGCTTCACCCTTTAACACCTGTTCCCCTAATATTCCCTGACCCATTATATGCTTGCCATTTTCTTGAGCAGATGTAACCCTGGGAACAGTTCTCCAGGATACCAAAAAAAAAAAAAACAAAAGAAACTAAATACTAAAAAAAGGTAACTGCTCACTGCCTAGAGTTCTCCTCTAGTTTATTGTCCAGGTCTGAGAGATAAAGCTGCAGGCTTGTAGCAGATGGTGGCCCCCCACCCTCGAGCACCGCCTGAAATGGTGGCAGTCGGCGTAGCCGTCCTTCCCATGAGTCAAGGGTGTTGCTCGAGTTGATTGAAGCCATGATTTTCTGGTATAGAAGATGCAGTACTATGAAAGTGTTGTTCCTACGAGATGGGTGAGACTAGCACAAGACTGTATTGTTGGTGGGGCTCTTCAAAGACTATCTAAAGGAAAAGGAATGAGAAAGTGGTAACAGATGTGGTTGTAATCAATCAGGCCTATCACTTATCAAATAAAATGCTTGTTGTGTATGTAATCAGACAGGCGTATCAACTACGAAACAACAATCAGCATCTGCATAATAGAAGTTAATTCTTTTATTATTCTGTTATCTTCTGCTATAACTCTCTCTCACTCACACACCCTCTCATGCATGCACATATCTTCAATGAAATTATTATTAGATTCAATAGTAATCATTTAACAGATTTCTAACAAATAAGATAATCTAATTTCACTTACTGTAAAGAACGAAAAACGTTCCCAGTCACATGCAACGTATACACACTAGATAGCAGCAATGTTTGTTATAGCATTTGTGCAACACAATCATTTTTCTTCATTCTGTTTCTGCTTTGGCTTCTTTCTTTCAAGGCCCTTTGAGTCCTAGTTTTATACACATAAAGAAATGTGCAATTGTTGGTTTGTTTTCTCCTGGCCACAGCGAAGCAAGGGAAAATGATACTTAAATTGTCCGACACGAGAAAATGCCATCAGCTAAGGATACGTTCGCTCAAATAACTTCGTGTCACTTTAGTGATTAATTGCACTGGATGAAAACAATATGCAATACTGACTGCGTGATACATGTTATCAGCCGTAACCATGAAACAAAAACACTAGCAGAATGAACTGACGAGCGCCAGAACAAAAGCCGTGCCGGTGATGTTATAAGTAGTGTATATAAAGTTCACATGTTTATAAGTTTAGTATTAAATTCTACAATTACAATATTTTGCAACACCTACAATTAACAAAGAATTTGTATGATTTTATAATTGCTCATTTTCAAAGACAATATTCCCACGAAATAAACCTATCAACTTGTATCGAAACAAAATGATGGAGACATAAACAATTTACGAAGACGCCATTTTTGTACAAGTTGTCGCCCCTGGAAGGGACAACTCTACGTAACTTGACCTTGTCGTCTGCAACGCCGCATTGTGTCCCTTGTTCTCAAGGCTTTGGCGAGGATCCTTTCATCAGCGCCTTTGCCTTGAGTCATTTGGAGGTCCCTCGTTCATGAGTAGACACGGTGGCTTGTGTCATTATAAAAGTTATGCAGCTGTGTTATGGATCGTGTGACCAATGTAATTGCTTCGTCTTGTGTATATAGTTATGGTATTTGACATCACCGCAGTTTCTTGGTAAATGTTACCACATGCATGTTAAGATAACGCATGGATAACGCATGGATAACGTTAGAATCAATTTCGTCATTTCATGCTTGGTTGTATAATATGAAAGGGAGACGGCGTGGACTTTATCTGTTAGATGGTGTTTTGCTTGAAAATTTTGTACGATTTTACTATATGAGATAAAAGCAGACTCTGGACTATTGTACGTAACTCAAGACTCGACGAAGTTTTTCATTGAAAATGTTCTGTTTATTTATTAATGACGATTGTGGTAGTGTTAGTGCTCAGTATGATAGATGAATGAGAGCATTGAGACAGAACAGTCATTACAAAAAGCTTTTACATGTACAAGCGTAGATTCACGTTTTGTTTGCTTATTGTTTTAATGTAGCTGCAATATACACAAACGCACGTGTTTCTCTTTGATTATTGGATGTGCTGGTGGATGCACATATCCTCACGACCGCACACACCCATCATTTGTCTTCTTTTGTTCTCTGTTGTTTTCATTTACCTGTTCACATTCTTCTGGTTTTTCGCCATTGTACAGCGTTTAGATCTGTCATTGTGGGTGACAACCATGTTTTAAATCGTCAATTGTTGAGTAATGCAATTACATTAATCTTCAATTATTTGAACAATGCAATTACATTGAAATGAGGAAACGAGTTGCCAGGAAACTACTATTGAGTTTTTCTTAAGTTAAGTAGGAACAGTACTAATTTTTTTTTTTTTTTTTGCAAGTAAGAATGTTTCTTGTTTTAACACAATTGCATTAATTAATACAGTGATTCTCCTTAAAATTAAAACTGTTTCAAACTTTACTTTTACTGTGCACTTGACATTTTTGCGAGAATAATTTCTTTAGAAATTAACACTAAAACTTTTTAGTACTGCAACTAGAGGGATAACTATTGATATCACCAACTTTTTCAAACATTGCACTGCACACTGACTTTTTTGTTTTCAGATTAATCCCACTGTTTTATTTTAATAACCTTTTAACTTTAGAGGCTATTACCAAGGACTAGCAGTACTTTGTTCAGTGGCTATGTCTTTCAGAGATTCCATCATTCAAGTGCAGAACCATCATGGCAACAGGAAGGGAAGCAGAGGTGGACAGCATTCAGATGCAGCTAGGGACTGGTTCCATCCAGATTATGACATTTTTCATATTGGGTCTCATCTACTCCCGGGGAGCTTGGCATGTCTTTGGCATCATGTTTCTTGCTGCTGACCCAGGCCACGAGTGCAGCCTTCCAACACAACTCTTCAATGATTCGGATAGTTATCTAGATTCTTCCTACAATGAAGTTGTGAACTCAAAACCTGATGCAGACATTGCTGGATTAGACAGTACCATTATCAGTGAATCTCTTGGGGCAACTCCAAACTTTGACATGATTTCTCCTACACTGTACTCATTTCAAGGTGGTGTACCTGGTGTTTCAAGAAAAAACTGGACATCTGACTCCTGTGGTTTGAAGTACAGCAACCAGAATGGTACAACTGTAATGTTGCCAGGTGAATGTCCATATGGGTGGACATATGGCTCTGACTTCGAAACAACAATTTTGTCAGAGGTAAAATTTATTAGAAAAGTTCATTCTGAACCAAGGATAAGACAGATAATCAGTAGGTGAATAGAGGGTATGAAATATGGTTTTGGCATAGTCTATGATATTTCAGATTTGTATTTTTCAAATAAAGGACATGCTGTTTGAGACTGCTTAAAATTTACAAAGCATTTACATTTATTTGCAAATGTTCAAGTGTAGTTTGGGAGATCTCAGTCCCTTTGTTCTCATCTTGTTACCATCTGTGTGTTTGTGTGTGCAGTTATCTTTTTGTGATAACAGAATATGAAGAAAAAGCAAAGATATCAAGACATCTGCATGCTTATGTATATTCTTGCCTGTCAGCTTTCACTGTTTTGCTGTCAGGAGACCCATTTAAAATGAATTCAGTCCATATCAAATTATAAATCATTAAGTTTTGTAATTATTATCTGTTTCATTATATATCTCATTTGTCATAGTTAAATTCGCTGTGGAAATTGCATCAGCTGTAGTTAATGGTTGAATATGCCAAATAAAAATTTCATTTCTTATTGATAAAAGTACTTAGCTTAAATTACTTTTTCTAAAACAAGGATTTGTTTAAATATTCTGAATTGTTACACTGGGGAATTTTTAGGGTTGACAGATATATAACAGCATGGGAAAATATCCAGAACTGAAATCTCAGTGACCTTAAATGTCCTATATTTTGACAGTGATGCCCCACACACCTGCTTGTACCTCTTGCACACTGAGAACCAGTGACAGCCTGTGACATCTGTTTTCAGTTTGCCATTCTCAAACTTTATTTTCAAAGCTGTCAGTCTTTGATGCAAACATATCAGTCAACCTTAGTATCTTCACTGTGTATAGTTCACTGCAGGAATTCATCTCCTTTGTTTTTCAGGAAAGGGTGCATTGAAAACTTTTGACCATGTAATCATGAATTAAATTTATGTGTATAAAGACAAAAGGCATGGTTTGGTACCTTAGCAGGAAGAAAAATACATAATGATACAGGGCTTCTGCTAAGGCTAAATTCTTTGGGGTCCCAGGGACCCCTTCTTCAGATTTTGAAGGGGGCCCTGTTCTTCGCCCAAATTTGAAGGGGACCCCATTGACGAAAATTGAAGGGGTCCTCCGAACTTTTAATGCATACTGTACACAATTTTTTGCGTAAGCAGAAGCCCTGATGATATATATGTACATGTACCAAAGAAAGAGAGTAGTATCACAGCCCTCAGGCACACTGATTTGAAGCTGATGTGACACAAAACTTTCCCCTGTCAACCCAGCTGCTGAGAATGATTCCACACAGGGTTGGGGAAGGTTGGGAAAGGTGAGGCATAGGAGATGTATACCACCCTCATAAAAAGGTTGTCCTTGGGAAAAGCGGAGTCTTTAACACCCTACTTCTGAATGACCAAAAGGTTAAGAGAAGAACATTTTTTTAAGAGATACACAGCATTTAGAGGTTATATAAAAATGTTAGATGTTCTTGAATGTATAAGTTAAGGCGGGCTTAATTCTTTATTTCTGTGTTTAAAACATAACTCATATTAATGATTTAATAAAATTTCTGTGTTAGAACATCATTATGACACTTTGATTGCAGTGGAACCTTGTATGTGACCGAAACTTTCTGGTGGAACTTTCTATAACCATCTTCATGATTGGGTCAACTATCGGGGCAATGACTATCTCCCCTTTGGCAGATCGATTTGGGCGCAAGAAAGTGATGATGGCTTGTCTGTTAAGCCAGTTGGTGTTTGGATGTGCCTTAGCTTTTGTTAACAGCTACATTCTATTTGCAGTTCTTCGTTTTGTTATAGGCATGTTGAACAATGTGAGTATTTACTGAGTGGCTTGTTAACAACTCCGGTATTAGAATTACTAAAATTGCTTTAAGAGGCTGCCGGATTCTTTAAATTTTGTCTGCAGCTTAAAAGCATTATGCACTTACACATGCACATTCACCATATAATCTTGCAACAATAAACATAAATGCACAGCAACTAGATGGATTGTTCTTAATTTTGCTGATCATATCAGAGATTTATCTAGTTCATGGGTATCTGCAGTCATGATCCCTTTATCATTTTTAATAAAATGACTTTGAGCCATGCAAATGTTTATAGTACATTATAGAGCAGAGTTCATGATGCTATAAGATTGTGAGATGTGAAAATCTTCCAATGCTTTGGAAGTCTGTGTAGCAGATTGAGGAAAATGCCAAGAGTTGTTTTGAGTCAACAAAAAACTAACCAAAAAGCAAAGAATGACATAAACCCTGTATTTTTTTTTTATTAGTTTGATAAACATAAGTAGAAGAGATATGCAGTATTAACCAAAATAAGATGACAACGGTGAAGAGTAAAGGGATATGAGCTTTTTGAGAACAGAAAAAGCACTTCTGTGAGACATCATTTTTAATGTTATTCATCCTACATATCACCTTCAGGACATTCTGAGCATGCTACTTGCCCTAGTCTTTAGGAAAGGAATGCTAGTTAATAAAAAGCAACATGGAACAAAAACAAAAATCAACAAGTTTGCTTTGACTTAAGTTGGAATCTAATAATTGCCTTTATAAAGTTCAATGTTACAGGATCTATTGTACATACAGTCATGATCACAAAGGCTGCTAGTTACAGAAGAGAACAGTTTGTTGCTGAGTTACTGATAAATGTGCCATAATCCACTTTTTTAAAGTAAAGAACCTAATGATTAAAATCCTAAAAAAGCTGACATCTAGCTGGATGTGCTTTTAATAAATATGGTTAAAATGAAGGTAAACACTAAAGTAATGGTCTTGAAGTTGATAAAGTAGTTTTTTTACATTATAAAGGAAAATCTGAAAAATTACTCAACTGTTTTATGAAAGCACCAGACTTTTCTGCATGTGTTTCTCTGTCTTTTTTTATAAAGGGCATTGGTCTCACTTCATATGTGTTAATGACAGAGACTTTCCCAACATGTCACAGAACAACCATGTCCATAGCATTCCAGGTATTCTGGTCGCTGGGTATCATGACTGTTTCTGGCCTTGGCTTTCTGGTGCGAAACTGGCGCCACCTGGAACTGCTTTTAAGCCTACCTAGTGTGTTGTTGATAGGCTTCTTCTGGTGAGCTTTCATACTAATAAGTAGTTTATTATTTAAACTTCAAAGCAGATTGTTTCCAAGACATAGGTATTTGAGGCTGTAGCCCCACATTTGAAGGAAATTTTTATGAACAAAAGTTTAAAATCAATTATAGATTGATTTATATTGTGCTTGTAATTTAGACATTACTGTATGCAGATAGTGGAAGATTATGAAATGGCTTGGAGAATTCCATAGTTGTCACAATAATGAGAGATACAGTTCATCTCTTACGTGTCTAAGGTGTTTTGCAATGATCAGTGTAATTTAAATTCTTGCTTATTTCAGGCTTCTTCCTGAATCATTGCCCTGGCTGATATCTCAAAAACGCTGGAAGGAAGCTCGGCAAATGATTCAGTTAATTGCCAAGAGAAACAAAAAGATTGTGAGTGCAGACGTTCTGATACCAGTTGAGTGTGAGAGTGACAATTCCTCAACTGAAGCAGTTCCAATGCAGCGCTCAGATGCTATAGACAGAGAAGGTGATGAACACTTGAGTTCAGGGGAAAGGGATGAAGAGCTTAAGATCAAGAGTGATTGCAGACATCAAGATAATCCTTTAATTTGTTTGGATTCTCAGTCAGGTGTTGGATTTGCAGTCAAAGAGCATTCGTGTTCCATCCTGGATCTCTTTCGCAACAGCAGACTGAGACGTTACTCTTTAATTATGTTTTTCCTCTTGTGAGTACAGCTTATCACTTCTTTTTTTTCTTCTGTATTCTATTTCATTTCCTAGATCCTAAGAGACATTTAGATTTTCACACCTGCTTTCAATAGATTACTCTTTGCAGCTGAGGATGAATTTGGTGTGAGAGATAAAATAAGGTATTTTTTCTGTCCCATTACTCACTAAAAAAGGAGATTTGCAGATCAGTGATCAAGGTGTTTAATCATTGTGTCCTGTCTTGTTAGTTCTTCCAGTAATACACATCCGTTCCGCAAGCTTCTTCCAATGTACTTTCTTATGTTAATATGCCATTCAAATAAAGAATCAAAACCAATCAAACAAAAATTGCATGAATTTATATAATGTTTGATGGTGTTTTTTCGGTTTGTTTTTAAATAAATATGGCATTTGCAAGCCTATATACCATATGATCATGCACATGTGTGCATGCTGCATATACACACACAACTGATGTTCCAATGACTTCACAATTTATCTCTAAGGAATAAAACTGGTGGTTCTTTGACAATTTGGACTCATTTGCTTGTTATGGTGCCTGTCTGCAGTCTTGTCAACAGCCTAGGTTACTTCGGCATCTCTTTTAGTGTCCCTGTACTTCATGGTGACCCATTTGTGAACTTGTGCATCATGGGTGCTGTCGAAATTCCTGCGAACATCATCGGTATTGTTGCAGGTCAAAGGTGAGGAGACAGAAAAACAGTTCACTTTGAATTTCACAATATGATTATAGTAAATGTGAATGTTATGTTGACTCATGTCTTTATAGTTTTTTAATAGCCTTCTATTGTTCATTACACATCGGTACACACTGGGTAAATTGTTATTATTGTATGCTTTTGACTGGTGTGTGAACTTGGATCATTGTTATACTTGAATATGTTTGATAGGCATGTGATTTGGCCATGCACAGCTATACCCTAACAGTTGTAAAAAAGTATCATTCAGATACACAGCTGTGCCTAAACAGGTGTAAGAAACATCATGATGGACGCATAATACTTGGACATTTGGCTTTAACAGTATGGATTTTGTTAATGGCTTTCTGACAGGAATGCTGCTGTGGAATACATGGTTTTAGCCTCAATGTTATTTTATGCCATTTCTGGTGCATGACTAGTCTTTAAAGCTAATCACACACAGGTCTGGCAACTTTTTCATCAGAACTCTTGACTTCTGAATGAAGATGTTTTATGGTGGATGCCTTACCATTGCTTATGCAGAACCAGATCAGAGGCATCTGTGAGCCAGCTCTCTAGGCAGATTATACTGCAACATGTTGGGAGTTTTGTGATGTTATCTCTCATGTTTGTCTTGTGTTTATTCCAGAGTTGGACGAAGGATCCCCAATGCTGGGTTTCTTCTCTTGTGTGGGATCGCTAACATTGTTGCTCTCTTTGTGCCCCCTGAAAAAGGTATGTCACCTGAAATAGGCGTCCTTCTCTTGTAAAGGATTTATCTCTTTTGGGATTTTTTTGTCAGAATAAATTCAGACATGATGAGAATACTAAAAATATAAATACACTTGTTTATGTGCTGGACATGATGCATGTAAAGGTCAGATGATTTGTTTATTTCTAAAGTCTAACTGCTGGTGAAATAACATCTTGTGGCTTGATGAAGTTCCTGTTGTTATCTAATTTGCTTTGGCCTGATTTGATTAAGTATCAGTAGACAGATATCTAATCAGATGATGATTCTCAAAACAAAAAAAAAATGTCAAAGTTGTAATTACCTAAATATTATAATGTAATCTTAATCTGAACTTTTATAGCATTTTGTGTCTACAGGACTATTAAAGCTGGGATTTGTCATGCTTGGCAAGTTTGGCATTACAGCTGCCTACTCTACGATATACCTGTATTCAGCAGAAATATTCCCAACAGCCATCAGGTATTGACGATATCAATAGTACACTACTTAGTTTATTTACTGCATTTTACTAACTGCTGTTGCAACAGCAGGGGCTAAAGGTCGTATGATGAGTGTAGTCAGTAACTAGAGCCAGAGTTTTGATAGCTGTTGTCATGTCTTTGATCCATGACTGAAACACTATAGTTGTACAAGAATATACAACCTTTCCTTTGTGGAGGGTCTGGTGGCACAATGGTTAGTGCCTGTCAACAATACAGTGAGCATTGGGTGTCCTAGGTTCAGATCTTGTCTCAGACGAGCTGTTCTTTCTCTGCATATGGCACATAGTTGGTGCTGGATACATGCTCAGCATAAAACTCCAATTTTTCACCCTCCCCTATGTGGGCCTTGTTTGGTAAGACTTTGATCTTATGGCCTAATTATTCTTATGGCTGGTAAGTCATGTTACTTGAGGTAGCACTCACTTGTTGGTGAGATGGTTATGTATCTTCGATGCCTTCATGACAGAAAAATTAAGGCATTTGTGTAACAGTGGTATAATCTGAAATTTTGTTTGATTTTTTTCATGTGTAATTGAATTTATATGACTGTTTATAATTTTGCACTTTAAAATTATGGAGAAGTACCAACTGGAAATAAGAGGAGCAAAATGAGGTTTATTGTAGTATGGAAGGTCAAGGTCTTGTCCAGATTATCCTGTTGTCTGGTGTGAGGCTTACAGTGGTATGCAAGATCATGGTCATGTCAATATTGTTCCTAAAGTGTGCTGTGTGGCTTTTTATGTATGGATCAGAAGCACATTCTGCCAGTCACTTGCTGGTATTAAATGTGATGGAACAGTTACTTGTTGTCCACCTCTATGACCTAGAATATTACACGTAGAGATATAGGAAATTACCCTGCTGTGGACTCACCATAACTGAAAGGTCTCCGGGATTTTTGTAGTTTGTGGAAAATGCCGACTATTCTCTGGTTTGTACCATGTATTTGTGTGCCCATGGGCAGGGGGAGGGAGATAACAAACTCTGATATCTCCATAACTTCATACATCCAAGTTTGTCTTTCCTTCCAGGAACCATGCAATGGGAATTTCATCTGTTTTTGAAAACCTTGGAAGCATATCTGCACCTTTGATTGTGCATGGAGTAAGTACATTGAGGAATATTAGCGTTTTTAATTATTATTTAGCTTAATTTTGATTTTCTTTTAGTGTTTTGGATACAGTGTATAGTCTGGTATAATTTGATAAAATTATTTTTTATTTTGTGAAAATCTTGCTTTTGCAGGCAAAATCCATTCCCCAGCTGCCTCTGGTCCTGTTTGGAGTGCTGACAATTATTGGTGGAGGTTTGTCTCTACTTCTGCCAGAAACATACAGCAAGCCTCTGCCCCAGACTGTTCATGACATCACTTCAGAGAAATAATATTGGGAGGAAACTTTTTACATGACGAAGGTGAAATGTGTAATTTAGGATATCCTAGTGACATGGTGGAGTAAGATGTGTTCCGGGTCAGTGAGTCTGCCAGCAAAATAGGCAAGTGGTTGTCTAACATGAAGCAAATTTGTATGTGGAGGCATCTAATCTCACTTCCAAAGGGCCTTTTTGACCAGGTACAAGTTGAACATCACCAGGCTTGGTAATTTATATCCATACAGCATGTACATTTACCAAGCTTACTCACCTGTCCAGTTCCTTCGGGCATTATGTTGCTTTACTGTAACACTCCTGTGATAATATCTTTAGGACATGTCCATTATCTTTCACAAGCATGGTTCTTGCTGCTATTAATCTTATTATATAAAAATTATTACAGAAGTATTTCGATATAAAGTTATGCATTTTGTATCACATATGCAGCTTTGATTCTAATTCATAAATCATATTGATGGTTTAAGTCAGGGGTGGGCAATTAATTTTCCCAAGAAGCCGCATGAGAAATTGGGATGGTTTTAGAGGGCCGGACTAATAGAGTTATTTCAGTTTTACCCAATACTGTACATATAGTATACATACTGGCGGGCCGGTCCGGCCTTTGCCCAGGTCTGGTTTAAGTGGAATCAGATTACTTCATCTCAGTGTGCATGTGGAAAGTTTGAGGGTATTTTTTTTTTTTCGGAAAACCTTTGTGGTGGTGCAGCTGTGCCAACAGTTTACTCTTTGCTCTGTCACCTTTGATTAAACTTTGAGAAATGTCATCTTCAACTCACAGGTCCATAATAATAAATGCAAAGTTTGTAAAGCACATATACTCCTAAGGAGCACGCTTTGAGACCTAAGAACAAGAATGAGAAATTACCAGCATATGAGGGTCAGGAAAACAAACAAATAACACATGATCTAAGAAAGAATAAACAGCAATACTAATGATGAATAAAATACACTAAAAATGCAAGAAGACCCAAATAATAATTGAAAAGATCATGATAAAGAAGGGCAGGGAAGGGTGTGAAAAGGGACGAGCATGGTGGGAAAGGGTGTTTGGAGTAATGTTAATGGAAGAGGTGTATATTCAACAGTGGGTAGGTGGCAGATATGGAAAGGGAGAGAGTTCTATTGATCCGTTGCACAATAACTAAAAATCCTTTGGCCATAAACTAAACCGTCTAAGGAAAGAAAGAAAATGTAAGAATATAAATACTTTGAGCCTTAAAAGTTTGAAACTATTGGATTCAAGAAATATGGGCTTACAATTTATTGTTGAAATATGTACATATTATATATTTTTTATTGCTAACTTGGTTTATTTCTACTGCTGTTTCGTATAGTATACTCTAAAATATCTATTGATGCAACTACTGGTGATAACATTGAGTGAACTGCAGAGACGCATTGTAATGAAATGTGAAACAGTTGGATTTTTGTGCTGGAAATGAGAATCTGAAGCCAGTAACTGACGAGAAAAATTGAATAGTTTACTCATTTGTTACAGCAAGAAAAAAAAAAGGTAAATATTTACAAGTGGTTTTTATGGAGGTGCATGTTTAATGCCAGGATAAATGTGTTTATTAACTGGATTGACAGCCTACAACCAGGTAAATAAAGCAGCATAACTTTACAATTTTTCGTTCCAGTGGTTCAAATAGTGCATAACTGCTTATTTAAAAAAGATTGTGAATCATATCTGTAGAGCTTACACTGGTGAGTAAATGTACCTCAGTTCATTATCTGGAAAGTAACAAGTGCTATTTTCCCATAAGAAACAAAGGAAATAGATTTAATTGGTTCTCAGCCCCTGTTTACTCGCTTATATATGAAAGTTACAGGCTAAATATAACCATTAACAGCACTTGTCCCTGGGGTTTTCTTCTGCAATTCTTCGTAGATTTGCAGTGCCTTCTCACAAACGAGCGACTCACCAATGCTAACACCTTCTAACTGTGTCTTGTTTATATACACAAGCAACAACTTTTGACAAAATCCGAGACCTTTGCTTTGTTAAAATACTCCTTTTGAAACATTAGCTTCTTTACGTCGAGATTGTCGACTTTGACATGGCGTATCTGGCGACAATGTTCGACACACGCATGGCTCCTTCATACTTTGAAATCATTTCATTTTTCAATTCAATTGTTGGCCACTTCCTTGTCATTATCTTGCTACTATTGCTCTTAATCTTTTTTGGAACCATGACTGGGGGCTATATTATTAAAATAAACCACAAAAAAAAATCACAAAATAAAAGGATGCAACAGATAAAACGAAGAACGACAGATCGTAACTGTGTCTCGAGCAGGAATAATGCTTGGTCTGAGACGTTGGTCAGTCATGTATGGGTGACGTGGCTGTTTGGTATCCGAATTTTGTTCGGTATCTGGTGCAAATTTAAAAAATTTTTGGTTGTTATCCAAAATGTTCGCTAGCCGAGGTTCCACTCTACTTCCAATCATTCTGTAAGGCCCGTTGCAGTTAAACTATAATTCTCCCACTTCTAGTATTTAGCAACAACAGTAAAACTAGAATAATGAATGACGTCTTTACTTGGTTAGTTATTACAGTGACTGCTAGCCTCTGCTCTGCTAGATGTGGGTGGGCACCAAGCGAAACTGCACTCAACTGTGTGGATGATTTACAGGATACAAACAATCTTGAAATGCCAGTTCATTCCAAAGCTAAAAATTATGGAAACTCATCGGCATTGATAACAGCTAGATGTTTTTAAAAATGACTTTTGAAAGATCTTGGCTTTGCCAGTGCCTCTCCCAAGTAGTTGGGTTCAGACAAGGAGCACAGCATTAATGACGCCATCATTCTCTGGGTTATTGGTTACTTGTGCATATTTTCCTGCAAAAATTAAATAAGTTTTAATTCCTAAAGTACTTCCTCTAGTTTGAATACTCAAGCACTTTGAAACACAGTTTTGGTCGTTGTTATTACCCTATAAAGATGCTCTGCTCAAAGCAATTTCCATATGAATTAATATTAAGTGATACTTTGGCAATGTAAAACTGATACATCAGAGATAAAGAAGCAGCATTAAACATCTAAAAGTAGTCAACACAATAGTTAGATACTATGGTCATATACACATCTAGGTGTATGACAACATAAGTTGTGAATGTATCAAAGGAGATACAATGAAACAGTACAAAGCAGGAGGAACCTTACCCCATATAACTTTGCCTGCTTGTGTCACTAAACCAAGCTCGCTTATGTTCACCTGTGAAAATGAAACGCATTTGTTATGGTGAGATAGAAGCAACTGTACTGTGATACAGCATACACTCAAAGTGTTTGGGAGCAGCATGACAAAAATGACAATAAATATGAAAGATATGTCAACAGTATCCACACTCTGAATTCCTGATTCAATGATTCATTCAAACTCAATGTTAGTGATGCAATGCATATTGTAAGCACCCCACAATTAGGTGCAGAGACAAAAACATTATCAACATATCAAAGGACATGAAAGGCCCATGACAGCAGCATTCTGCTTACTTCAATGATAGTTCCCTTTGTAATGACTCCCAAAGATGTGTACAACTGGGATGTTGGATTCTTCGTCACTCCAATGATGGGAAGAAAAAATGTGGCTTGCAGCTGTGGGTGTGTCACATTCGCTTTCTTAAAGCGAAGAGCCTGCAACAGCAGTTTCACCCCCACATAATGGAAAAAAAAAATCTAATACATATTTTTATTAACTGATGCTCCAATTGTCATCTTAATCATGCGGTAATTACAGTCTTAAATCCTTTCTAATTATACGGCAGGTTTTAAGAGCTTAAAGTTTCTGTTTGAAAGAAAAACTTACAACAGCACAGAAACCACTACCTAATAAGAATATGAAAAGTTGCCGAGGAGCACCCAAGAACTCAAATCACCCTACCAAGCCTCAACAGCTCAAGTGTTATTAAAGTGGTCTCACCATAGGTCGTATAAATCGTTCAAACTTGACAGGGTTTCGTGTAAAACCCTCACCAACAAATGTCACCTTATTAATCACTCTTTTCCAGGCTTTTCCTGTTAAGCACATGAGATGAAACACATTCAGAAAGTACACTACAGCTTGGTCAATCTTCACAACATATTTTTACTTCAACAATGCAAGCCATCCTGCTTCTGGGATACAAAGCACCAAGGCACAAAATTAATAAATTAGATACGCATAGTGTTACAGATACCGTTTATGTCTAACAATCCCCATGACCCAAACACTCTTTTCCCCAACAGCATAAATAGAAGGTACTAGGACCACTCTAATTACATAGCATATATTTTTGCACACTCATCCTGTTGTTATGCAAGCACTAGCTGAGGAATACATACTTTTTGATTTTCCAGTCCTTATAACTTTGAAAACCTCAGCATCGCTCATAGCCTTCACTTTAGGCAATGGGACATCCCACTTTCCCTGCATCAACAAGGCATTATAGTTTAACGCAAACGTGCAAGAGAAAACATGCATCCACACAAGCTAATTAGTCATATCTACAAGTGCATGGATCTGTATGATCAAAATTGCAAACAATTTGGGTGGCTCATAGTTAAACTTCAATCATAGTCAAAGCATTCATGTTTAATGTAGTATGGGCAATGTGAAAGGAGTATGAAATTTTGGAATTGGCAATGTGGTCTTACTAAAGACAATTCTTAACAGGGCAAAATGCCAAACCATCAAAGCTCTTAAGTTCCATGGTACAAATGCTGATTTAGTTAAGCATGCTAATTAAAGCTACCACACCCTAAATCAATGGTTCTCAAAGTGCGGTTGGCGGACCATTTGTGAGCCGCATGCACAAGGCAGGTGGTCTGCCGCTGACATTCATCATATGTCAGCA
The DNA here is from genome assembly GCA_004794325.1 of Pomacea maculata. NCBI lineage: Eukaryota > Metazoa > Mollusca > Gastropoda > Architaenioglossa > Ampullariidae > Pomacea > Pomacea maculata. The sequence goes on along the minus strand of SRHC01003413.1, from coordinate 242,438 downwards.
AAGTGATGTTTAAATCGCCAGATACACTTATTAGTCCAGTACTGATTTCACATATTTTAATTTTATCGATGCCCAACCGCTTTTTTGCATGAAACGCTCACTTATCAATCAAGTTTTTAAGTCACAGTGACATCATTGCATCATTTAACTGCGTCACCCATTACCCTTGCACTTTCTTATTGTGAATTTTTATGCGCACTTTGCAAAGTCATTTTATGTAAACTTATTACTATGCTACTGTCACAGAAGTACATTTAGTTTAGAATTGTAATGAAACAAATGTGGCAATTTCAATTTGAAATTCACTGTACAGAGTGAGTTTAGGCCTTAGTGGTCAGCCATATTTTTTTACTTTAGTAAAGTGATCTGTAGTCCAAAATACTTTGAGAACCACTGCCCTAAATGTTCACCCCAAAACCAATGGCTTCTTGTGAACATTTTGCCAAACTTTGTCAATCAACAAAATGTTCCCATGTAAAAAGGGCCTTTAACAGGAAATACACTAAACAGAATATTAGCTTCTAACAATGCACATGTAATTAAAACACCAGACTGGAAAGCTCACAATAAGCAGATTTAAGCTTAGCCAGAAATTAAGTGGAAATACTCTCATAACAAAATAAATAAGAGGAAAGACAACTCACAGCTTTCTCTTTCCTTTTCTGCTTAATCATATTGGACAAGACTTTGGCATGAGCTATGGACTCTCTGTCTAGAAGATAATTGGCTGTTTTTGAATCTGGTCCTCCATCTTTTGTCTTCTGTTTTGTCTTTCTCTCCTCATGCATCTTGATTCTGAAAATCCAGTCAGATTAATGTCACAATCATCATTTCTTTACAGCCATGATCAGACTGGTGGTAATGTGGCACTGACAGTCATGCTTCAATTTTATTTGAAATCTTGCAACATGCAAATTAATGACCTTTAACATCCGGTTACTATAAAAGAATAATAATGTTTACTCATAGCTTTATCTGAAAATTTAGACTAAAAAGGTCAACACTTATAGGTCAAAAGTCATCAATAACCATTGACTAAATATTGAAACAACTGAAATATTGAAATAAACAGATGCCAATAATTTGACAATTTGGGATATGCTGTTTCAATAAAGATACTTACGTTTTCTTCATCTGTATCTTCTCAGCATGCCTCTTTTTGTTATGAAGTTTTGCTCTAGAAAGATAATAGAGATAGAGATAATAGAGATAATCCAGCCAATGTATTGAAAAACACACATAAGAAACGTCAAAGATTGCATATGTCTAGCTTTTACCAACTGCTTGAACAATAAGTGTTTAACAATCACATTCAGCATTGAATTGAATTATTTATTTGATGGGTCAATGACCCTTTCAAAGCAGGGCGTGGTAAAAAATTTTGTCATCGGCCATAGAACATACACAGGCAGAAGATGTAAATTACATGAAGTACATAAATATTGTTTCAACCACTCATTACCTATCACTTACACTTATGCCAATCATTCTTCGTTTGCCCCCCCCCCTCTCTCATCTTCTACACCTACACCCTCACCCATAAGTGTGCTCACACACACACATTATTAGGCCATCAGCCCTGGCCTCCTTTATATTTTAGTCAGTCCTGTGAGTCCAACCACATGGAGTCAAGTTGTTGGTCCAGTACTTCCAATGTTCTCGCTACGCCTCTTTATTGCATAAAAAATAAACATGGCTACATTTTTATTTCGTTTGTTTCCCCTCTATACAGTAACACAGTGAACGTCGTCGGCTGGTATCCACTGTTTATCAGGGGTGCAAGATACTTGGCCCTGATACCAGCATAGTTTTGACAATGTAGCAGAAAGTGTTCTTCATCTTCCGCTTTGTCTTGGCACAAAGGGCAGTTTTTGATGGGAGAGTTAGAATATCTGTAATTAATGTTTATTTTGCTAATTCCTAGTCTAAATCGTATTAGAGTATTTCTGAACTGTTTTATGATGCGACATTGTCTGCAAACAGGAGGCAAAATATTTCTTGGAGGCAAGGCAAGAGCTGTACCTCGTGTGAATGGACATGCTTTGCCACTTTGTTGATTAAAAGAGAGAAGATTAATAGGCTTGCTAAGCATCCCCGGCAAACTCCAGCTGGACAGTCGAAGAGGTCAGAATACTGAGAGCCTGCTCGCAAGCATGCTTGGGCTGACCTTTGAATAGCCTTCAGTATTTCAGTCATTTTTGTGGAAACCTTTATCTTTGCGCAACATTGACAATAATCTTTGTCTGACAATAATCTTTGTTGAAGGCCCGTTTGTAGTCAACAAAAGCAACGTATAATTTCTGTCTGAGCTTAAAACATCTGTAGATTATAGATACTAGTGAGTATATGTGGTCTGTTGTTGAATAGCCTTGTCTGAAGCCACCCTGCTCTTTGCCTAACTATTGTTCGTTTTGTCCATTAAGAATCGACACGTTCCTTGGTTATATTTTCTCTTTTCCATCACAAGTGTGCTTTTGTAATCTTTCCGAGCTTGACTGTAGGCTTCATTACCTGCCATTGATTGTGTTCAAGAATATTTGCGGAGTAATATCCTTGCGCTTTGTTTCTTTCTACTGCATTATTTGTCGAACTACTTGGCACCTGATCTTTGTGCGGGTTTGCCTATGTACATCCTCTTTTTAAAGCACTGTTCCAAATTAGTAGCTCCGAAACAAATCTACACATATTTATCATATATCTAACTTATTCAGTATCCAACATTTACGTTACCTGATTCCTCTGAGATTTCTGGCTGTTTTAGCTAGTTCATGAGGTTTTCTTGCTTCCTTCTTTCTCCTGAAACACAATCATTTCATTAATTATACTTATTCTATTACACTACCTCAATGCAACAGACATTTTTGAAAGTAAAAATGATTGCATTTATGAAGATGCGTGCTCTCAGATATTGACTTTATGCTGCAACTTTTTTGTCTGAATGATCTCATGTCACATAAATTTAACAAATGCATTTTCAAGTATAAAATACTGACGGGTAAACTATCACCAAGACTCTTTCTACTATTTTCCTCCAATAACTCTAGAACCTTCCCAAAACCGAAGATCCCCTTTCCTAGACTAGACCTTTTTAAATCAAGTCTGAAATTCTCATGAAGTGTGCAATGGAACAGCCTCCCTCTCCATCTCAAGCAATTGCACTCCCTGAGCAGCTTTCAACGCCATCTATCTAAATACTTTTAAGACATACATATGAGACCTCTAGTGATTCCTCCCAACTCCAGATAACCTTGTATATAAATGCATATTTCTTCTTAACCATCACCTTGTACATATCCATCCTTCTTTATGTTTACTACAATTTTTTTCTATAATGTTTAATTAATTCCTATATGTAGTTAATTTCCTTCCCTGTAAAGGGCGAGGGCTAAAAGGGAAAAAAGCGCTCTGTTGCTTATTTTACCCCTCATAAATAAAGAATTGTCATTGTCACAGATACATGAGCTGTCTTTTTAAAACCTGAGGACGACGATATTGGACTTAGGACATTTTAGTGAAATAATATTTAAAAAATGAATTTTTGTAGCAGTTTCGTACCTATGTGATATTCAAACTACAGAAGAATAAAACTCACTTTTTCTCCTCGTAGTCAAGCCTGCGCCCATAGCGCTTTCTGTGAAGTTCAATGTGATCGTTCTGCGGCTGCAAACATCATAAACGCGATAAAGCGTTGTGCTATGTGCTTGCATGAAATGTATGATTATTGATACCCCCCTCCCACACACACACACACACACAAACAATCGAAGGGTTATTTACAAGTGCATAGCAGTTTCTCTCCTTAAAATTTTTAAGTATCGTCATGTCTAGAATACTTTAAAAACAAATGGCATTACGCTGTTAATAATCACAATACGTCAGTCCTGTCGTTTCAGAATATCAAAACAATTTTAACACATTGAAATATTGTAACTTTCCTGTTATTTCTGTGATAGAGAATGTATACATTCATAAGAAACTTCCTACCATTGTGTGCGGGGAGTGAGCACGTTACGACCACGGACTACTGCACGTCGGTGTTATGACGGAAGCTCGTGCACCGGAAGCGGAAGTCAAAGGTTGTGAAACGCGATGACCTCCCCTGCTCTGTGATGCCGCTGGTTGCAGTACAGACTTTTAACATTTATCATTTAACATTATGTTAAAATTCTCAACATTTAAAGGAAACTTGAAAATTATAGGTCAGTTTTCCTATGCATGCCAGAACCATTCGCTATGTCACTTCTCACATAGACACACAATCACGCTATAAATAGCTCTTATGCTAATGTATGCGTAACACAGTCAACAAGCTCAGAAATCTTTAGTTTTAAAACAAAAACTAACTGTTGAAATCGTTGGGCAATTTGCACGCTCGAATAAAAAATCCGACATGGTAGAACAGCATGCCGAAATTCTTCAGAAGTCATTATGAATTATCAGCTAACACAAGCGAACAGATCGACGTGCAAAACATTCAAATCAGACCGAGAGGGTAAACAAGTCGGACTTCAACATAAAAGTGATAATAATGTCATTTAACACACATATCTTCGGTAAAGAGGAAGCTTATGACGTTTACAAAAGAACTAACACAAAGAGTTGTGGTGATTTGATCAATCACCCATATTTTCAAATGTGCACAACAATTAACACACAATAAATTCATTGCAAACACCTTTCATTGTCTAATCCAGGGATGCCCAACATATGGCCCGCTCCGGCCCGCGACGCGGTGCCATCCGGCCCACGAAACTTCTGCCCACAATACAGGAAATCAGCATGTTAGTAATAAAAAAAACGAAAAAAAGAGAAGAAGAAGTATTTATTCCTACTTAGGGGCGTCTCTCAATCTTTTTTTCGATGGACGAACATTTCGATTCATTGCTCCGACTTAATTTTGGTGTCTCTACGATGCAGCCGGACATTCAGAAGTTGGTTTCGGGCAAACAACTTCAAATATCCCACTAATTACTACATAATTAATGGTAAGTACAACTTGTTTCTAATTTAAAAAAATGTTATCTGCTCTATTTTTTTTCTTTTTTGTATTTTTACGGTGAAGTGGCCCGCGGCACGGCTGTCCGAAATGGATATGGCCCGCAGGCCGAAAAAGGTTGGGCATCACTGGTCTATTCAATCAGAGGCCACACATTCAAGTGTATAGCATTTGATGCCCCACCTCGCGCTTCTCTCACATACACACATAGGAAAGAGAAGGGGCTGGGACTGTGGTCGAAGATGATGGGATGTTAAAGACTAGTATAAAGCTTTTTAAAGTCTGCAATATCTGAAAGTCGGATAGAGACCGGTAACAAACTACAGAGTCAAGATGAGAGGAAAAACGCCGTCTCTGAATTTTCATTTTTTCAACGGTGAGTCCCGAAGGTTCGAAAATCAGGTAAATATAGCTTAGAGCAGTGATGCCCAACCTTTTTCGGCCTGCGGGCATTACACATTTCCGACATGCGTGTCGCGGGCCACTTCACCGCAAAATATATATAAAAAAAAGAGCCGATACCATTTTTTTTTAGAAACAAGTTGTACTTACCATTAATTATGTAGTAATTAGTGGAATATTTGAAGTTGTTTATCCGAAACCAACTTCTGAATGTCCGTCTGCATCGTAGAGACACCAAGTCGGAGAACTGAATCAAAATGTTCGTCTATCGAAAAAAAGATTGAGAGACGCCCCTATGTAGGGATAAATACTTCTTCTTCTCTTTTTTCGGTTTTTTTATTACTAACATGCTGATTTCCTGTATTGTGGGCAGAAGTTTCGCGGGCCGGATGGCACCGCGTCGAGGGGCGGATATGGCCCGCGGGCCGTTGGTTGGGCATCCCTTGCATAGAGAAATGGAAAGAAAAAGATTTTTAAGATACAGAAGAGCGTTTTGTAAACAAATAGTAGACAGTTTATAAAATATTCGTCGCTGAAAGGAAAGCCATTACAATTTTGCAAGTAGGCAGGGTTAGGAGGACATCACGGGTGAACCAAAGAAGAGTCTGGCAGCAAACAGTTTGTAGTGTTTGAAAGAGATGATCTGGAAATCCACCCATTAGCGAATTTCTGTAATTAAGGCGAGACAGAACTATAGACAAGTGACAAGAACCTTTTTTGCCTGAGAAACGTACTTGAAATAAGCAAGTCTTGGTGCTGAATGATGGCTGGCTAAGCTCCGTGGTGGCTGGGAGAAGCTCATCGTGACCCTGCAGGACGGGTTAGCAGCCAACACCTAAACCAGAAGTGGGTATAGGTGCTTTGGTGCGGTGAACCTCATATGCATACATAATTCTCCGAAATAGTGGATACAACAATCTCATGAACCGAGCAGAAGTGAGTCAGAGAAAGGGGGTCATTCTTTATACTTCTGTTTCTACTGGTTATGATTTTATACACTTTGACTATAAATAAAACATAATAAAACATCTTTATTAATTGCTGAAGGTTGACAAGAAGAAACAGCATGGGACCTAGTCTTGTCCATAAACTTGCTTGTAACAGCGAACATATGCCTACAAGTACAAGTAGCAGTTTTGGTTCTTTATAAACAAGACTAGCAAAGTAAACAACTGTTTATCATGACCTAGACCACTGTCCCCCTCGAAAAGTAAAGGCTGGTCGCACGGAAGAAGCCAGACACTAAAAGTAAAGGCTGGGGGGAGTGGGGGCACGGAAACAACCAGGATACCTTTAAACTGAGTCGTTATCTACAGTACGACGAGTCCTCATCAGTCACAGTAAAGAAAGAAGAAATGGGCTTTTAGAATCAAACACCGCTAAAAGGTCAGATATCAAGATATTTTTATTTGGATGAAACAAAATCCAGCCCATATGTTCTGAGGACTTGTAGGTCAGTGTTCACTATCTGCTCATAAACCAGAGATGGAAGAAGTCTCTCTCTCTCTCACACACACACACACGAATGTATACGTTTACACGTTCACTCACATACAATTAAATGCAACCCGTTTTATTGCCAATAATTCAAAAACATTATTCTACATCCAGGAATTATGAGTTTTAACCAGTGTGTATTTCCAACAACAACAACAACAACAACAACAACAACAACAACAACAACAACAACATCAGCGAGGTAACAGTTTACACGAGGAGAAAATACCGTAAAATGCAACATACCAGTAAAGTTCATAGCTCATACACAAACTCATCTGTCTATTAAACATTTCCTTCTTTCAGCCAAATTTTAAAAAAAGACTCTTTATACTCACACACAGTGTGTATATATTATATATAATGCGTGTGTGGGGGTGAGGGATGAGGGACAGAATAAACTCAATTTTGAAAATGAAACGAAAACTTAATCTATCAGAACATACAAAAATTGAAAGCCTGGGTCACTAAGACATAAGATCAGCGTTCCCTAGACACACCCCTTCTAGAAACAGGGTGGAATAAACCTGGAGGAGAGCAGCGAGAAGGGAACTCAGAATAAACGTTTTCAACGTCGACATGTGTCTGCTAGCTGCCTGCTGCTGTTGAACCATCACAGAGTGTGTGCACCATCAGGCCTCCTACTGACCACAGGTCAACACTAGTTCGTCTCACAGTGCAGTTTTGTTGTATTCACGTGTATTTCCTGCTGAAAGTTCAGAAACACAGGAGATGGTCACAGACAGTTCAGTCCACAGCGCGTGCAAGCAGTTGGCCCAGTCATTGCCTCCTGTAACCACTTCATCCAACTTGTCTCTTGAGTGTTTCCACTAGTCTCAGAGGGCCTGCACCTGCAGTCTTGTCACAGAAGTTTGTATGAACATTCTCAAAAACAATCTGGTGTGAGTGTGTGGAGAATATCTCGGCCACGTCCAGTACCTGCGTCCATCAGCCTCGTTCTGGAAACTCCAGATGGTCCCGCATCTGGACGCAGACGCCTCTACACTTGTGCTGAAGAGAAAGTGAAGAGACCGTTAGGCTCCCTAAACACTGACTTTGTGTGATTGCACCCGAGGCTGAACTGTTTCCAGCTCATATCTTACTTAAGCTAAATTCAACATCCGATGTAAAGATAAACTGTGGTCAACAATTGTTGTGTCATACAAACGTAGAGCCGCTTGTTGTTTCGTGTAAATATCGTGAGATCAACATTTGTTGCTAACCAATGCTTGTAGTTACTGGATTTACATTAACATTTGTTACTCTAGTTGATTGACAAATATCGGAAGATTAGATAGGCAATTGTTGTTATATTGAAACTTAACTGGACCATCACTTGCTGATATATTTAAGTATATTGGAATAGTTGGATCGGCACTTATTGCCATGTATTATAATTTATTAACATCAGCACCTGTTAGGTGTAAGCTTAAATCCACACCTGTCATCCCCTCCTGTGTAATTGAGGCGGTAGTTGTGAAGCGAGGGCAAGTCTTTACCCTGGGGCAACATGGGGAGGGAGGGACAAGCATCTTATTTGAGGTTCAGGCGGCGCACAACCGTTTTCAACGGTTAGGAAAGCTCCGTGCAAGACAATATTTTCCCTGACCTGCATGAATACTCCCATGCTGTTCTCGAGATACACGCCTACAAACACATTCATGCACACACACGTGGCGATGTCACGCTTGTACATAACTATAGGATGAAGTTTGTAAGTGTGTATTTGTTTGTACCCGTGTATCTCGAGATCTGAATGAAAGACGTGCAGTCACTCAGATTTGGGGAAATAATATCTTGCACTGCGATTTACTTAATCCATCCACACACAAAAAAAGTTTGAACCTCGCTAATTATTCCATTGCAAAAGGTGACATCACTTCCGGCAATGTCAGTGGTGTGGCTGCGCGTCTCACCTGCGAGCTGCACGGTGGTGCTGTCCGACCCGTGCACGTTACGTGCGTAGCAGACGTAGTTGCCGAAGTTGGTGGCCTCCACTGAGCGCAGCAGCAGCGTGGTGTGCACCGTGTGGTGCGCATGCTCAGTGCTGGTCACCTCGTGGGCCGACCCGCTGGTGATTGGTTGGTTGTTGAACAGCCAGAACACTTCCGGCCGCGGGATGCCCACAGCGCGGCATCGCAGCTCCGCATGGCGCCCTCGGCGCTGGTACACCACACTGCTCTCGGCGAACACGCGGGGGGAAGCTGCAGACAGAGCAAACGAAATAAAATAAAGCCCACGAACTTTATTTTGTAATCTCTAGAGTCTAGACCTTTTGTACACCTACTCAAACATACGACATCAGCTTGATGACAGACACACTGGCGTGAATCACAAATGGAAAACCTGCCGCCATCTGTACTTAGATTAGAAATTGAAGATGTACACATTTTCACCCGTGGGTAGTTCGGATACTTGATAATGTACACTTTTGCCGGCTCAGACATTAATAATGTACAAATTACCTTCAGTCAGTGGATCAGAACTGGACTAATTACAATTAATAAAGTTCTACAGGACTGGAATTGTATTCAATGAAAAAAAAACAGCTAATAATTGCAAAGTGGCAAAGTTCAGCGCAATATTACCGTCTGTTTCTGGGTTGAATGGCGTAGTCTGGGCTGTAGAAGCTGTGGTAGTTGAGGTGGTGATTTCTTCTGCGATACAGAGTAGTGCGTGTCAATGATGGTGAACAAAACAGCGTAAAACAGCCCGGCACCCAGCTACCGCCACCCAGCACTCAGCACCCGGCACCTGGCACCCGGCACCTAGCACCTAGCACCCAGCACCCAGCACCCGGCACCTAGCACCCAGCACCTAACACCCGTTACCCGCTACCCGCCACCCAGCACCCAGCACCCGGCACAAACACAAAGAAGAAGCTACCCATGTCCACACACCCACCCCCTTGAACACCTGGCCAGCCACAAACGTGCAGGAAGACAAGCAACCAATCAACCAGCCAATCACGTGAACTCGGTTGCTGGTGACATTCAGCCACGTAATAATACGTCACACTGCTCCTCACACACATACACTGCCCTCGACAAAGTTTGGTGCTGCCTGTAAAATACCTGAGTCCCAGAGGCACCACAGGCCAGCTCACCTGTAACCTTGACACTGATTTTGGCGACAGCCACAGGTGCCACGCCGTTGTCCGCCCTACACACGTACAGACCCTTGTCCTGTGGCTGCACGTCTCTCAGCTCCAGTGTTGCGCCTGCAACTTTCAAGTCTGCAACAGGGCGAGCACGTGCCGACTATAAGACAACAACAATAACCAATAATAGCAACGAAGAATGTGCACACAGTGATGCTCCAGTAGTCCCCCCCCCCCCCATACCTTGTGGTCGTCAGAAAGGTGTTAGAGCCCTTGCTTCTCTCACGGCCACCATGTCTGTCACCACAGTTTTTCTCTCCCCCACCCTTCTCGCTGCCTTACCTCCTCCAACCCTCTACTGATCCCTGGTCGACAGCAGGTTGGCTGCGCCAGACAGGTATCTAACGCTACACCCACACCTGCACAGGTACCATTCTGACGTGCTACACCTGCACAGGTACCATTCAGACGTGCTACACCTGCACAGGTACCATTCAGACGTGCTACACCTGCACAGGTACCATTCAGACGTGCTACACCTGCACAGGTACCATTCTGCACCACTTCAGTCCCTTATTCTCAGTGAGATCATAGCCTTTGTGTAAATGTACAAAATGTACCCTACCCTATCTTAGTCAACGTGTACCCTACATTATCATAATCGACAACAGCCCTGCACTTTTATTATTAATATATAGATATACTCATATACATATATCACACATTTTATTGTCAAGCTAATCCCACATGACTATTGTCGTCATCAACATTCACCCTCAAATCTGTCAAAGAAGGAGGTTTTTGCCAACCTTCAGTTTGTTTGCTCTCCCCCTTCCACACTCGGCGGGACCACGTGATCTGTGGGGAAGGTTGACCCGTGAAGTGACACCGCAGGGTCACTGAGTGTCCCTGCTTCACCACTACGTCCTTCTGGAAGGTGTCCGTCTCGAGCCGGGGACTGGACGTGGCGACAGAACCTGTGACACAGACAAAGGTCAGCGTCCCTCTCGCCATTGTTTCCGCGCATGCGTGCACTGTCTTTTGAGTTGTCCTTCCTGATGTCCACCGGAAGTGCAAGACTTGAAATAGGTTACATGGTGACTACATTTCTGTGAGCTAGCTATGGTGAATGTAGGAACTAAGAAAGGGAAGAACTCAGAGAGATAAATAAGGACTGACATCCACGAGACATGGCATTCAACACTGTCATTGTCATTGTCATTGTCAGACTGATGGCGAGCCTCCACATTCAAGGTTCATATGACCACAGTACAAACAGGACAACATCCACTTACAAACCTACACAAGCCAAAACAAAAACCTTGAGTGTGTGCTTTCACGTGCTGCTTGGACATGGAGGGTTAGGGTTCAGGTGTTGGTGTAGTGACTGTAGTCTTTTGTTTTGGACAGAATAACCGAGGGTACGAAACGATTGACTTCAATGTTGGTTAGACTGGCAACTGCTTCCGGCTGCTCACGCATGCGCAGAACACATCAGCTGCGCAAGTCAGCGCGCAAGTCGGTGGACTGGAACTCACTGGCTGTTTCTGGCACTGACTCTAGACCAATGATATCACGTGACGCAGAGTAAGCCTTCAGTAAGAATGAAGTCTACTCATGACAATATGTGAAGCAGACACAAGAAATAACAATCTGGAGGGATGGGAGGGGGCGATACAGTCAACAACTGCATCAACACCATCAGCATTGTTGTGTTTGTGTGTGTGTTGATCCATGTGTTTGCGTGCGTTTGTGTCTTCCCCCTTCCCCCACACCCAGCTCCTCCACCCGCTATTCCAACCTTGTGACTCAGGTCCCGTGGAGTCGGAGGCGTGGGTGAGATGAACGGTTCTGGTCAGGAAGGGCGCGGTGTTGACAACACACGTGTACACGCCGAGGTCTTCTCTTGTGACACCAGCGATGCGCAGACTCCACTCCTTGGGCGAGTTGTGCACCACGTGCATGCGGCGGTCGCCACTGTACACCTTCTTCTTCAGGCTCAGCACCTTCCGGTCGCCATTTTGCCACAGAACCTGAGACAGGAGCATACATCTTGTGACAGTTTATTGTTATACAAAATGCCATACTACAACTGACTCACCCACCAGTGTCCGTCCGTCCGTCCGTCTGTCCGTCTGTCTGTCTGTCTGTCTGTCTGTTTCACTCACCATGTACTTTCCAATGTTCTCCACGTGACAAGGTAGAGTCGCCGTGGCGCCTAGTTTGGTCTCAATCGTGGTCTTGGTGGTGGAAAAGTAGGGGTAGCCTGAGGCTGCAACAGTCAACAATGGACACTGCACTGACCAGTCCACATACGTCACTCTCAAAGTCCGGGCAGTGCACTAGTCCATGTGGCTAAGGTGTACGTCACTGTCAGCACACAGTAGACTGACATCGAGACTGACTAGGTGTACGTCACTGTCAGCACACAGTAGACTGACATCGAGACTGACTAGGTGTACGTCACTAACTGTCAGCACACAGTAGACTGTCATCGAGACTGACTAGGTGTACGTCACTAACTGTCAGCACACAGTAGACTGTCATCGAGACTGACTAGGTGTACGTCACTGTCAGCACACAGTAGACTGACATCGAGACTGACTAGGTGTACGTCACTTACTGTCAGCACACAGTAGACTGACATCGAGACTGACTAGGTGTACGTCACTTACTGTCAGCACACAGTAGACTGACATCGAGACTGACTAGGTGTACGTCACTAACTGTCAACACACAGTAGACTGACATCGAGACTGACTAGGTGTGAGATTCTAGTCTTCTACAACAACAGACTGTGTGATGAGTGTCACACTGCCTGTTTGTAACAGATGCGAACCTGTGGCACGTGGGATGTTTACAACACACACTCCATTCTTATTTCACCTCAAACAATTTCTGTGTTCATGTCCACCTTTGGCCCACATAGCACTTTCACAGAGATCCCATCAATACAGCGACAGTGAAGAAAAGGAAGGAGGAGACAGGATGGCAGACAAGAGGTCAGAGAATCCAGTCCACAACCCAGAGCAGCGGGAAGGGTGTTGCGAGGAGACAGGAGCCTACAGACAGGACAGTGGTGACCACCTGCAGGGTTGTGGTGATTCACTCAGCAGGTCAAAGGCCAGGAGTCGAGATGAGGTAGACAGGGGGGTTGAGACCGTTAGACGATGGAGCAGACAACAATGGGGGACATGCCCAGGGAACAGTCAAGAACAATGGCAGGGACCACAGACAGAAACACTGATTAATGGCAGTCATCAGACACCAAACACTGCCAGCACCTACAGGCACCACAACAAAGCAGAGAAAGAAGAGGGAGAGTCTGTCAGCTAATGACATGTCATGTCGACATGTGTGGACAAGACAGTTCCACACAGTGATGTCCACTGTCACCAGTCACACCCTGGTGCCAACAGAGCGACTTCGTGTTGTTTGGGGGAAGATGTCACTCTGTCACTCTGTCACGTGACCGAGTTGTAGACAGTGACAGTACCTGGCTCCTCCTAACGATGATACCCGCTTAGAAATCTTTGTTCAGATTCTAGCAACTCGAGGAAAATACCTTCAGGGTCTCTGAACTGTGTGCAATGATCTTGTTTTATCATCATCATCATCAGCGCCCAAACTCTGTCTCTCACACACACACAGATACCAACAGTGTGCACGGACTCACACACAGGCACTGCACAGACTCCCAAACACACTGACTGTACAAACTGACAGACACACAGACAGACACACAGACACGACAGGAGCCCGTGAACAGTGAACAATAAGAGGGAAGCGGAAACCAGTCACTGTGTGATGTACGCTGTCCCAGAATGCTTCACCGGAAGGATGTGAATGAAACATCCACAGACTACTGAAGAAACATCAGCAGCCAACGGAAGTACACGAGAGAAGTCTTCCGGGTCAAAGGTGACAGGAGCGAAGACACCAACAACACCAGCAACAATATGACAGCAGTGTCAGTGACATGGCCGCCCAGTGTTAGTGGGATGGACAGTGACAGTGACAGTGACAGCTCGCTACAAGAGGACAGGGGGTGACATGTCCTGCATCTGTAGTTACAGCCATTGAATCAACTTTGTGACCGCAGACCGACGGGAGGGAGCTAACCCTCATTCACATGTTGGGGTGTGGTCTGCGTCTGGCACCAGTCCTCTTAATGGAGAGAACAGACGGAAAAGCGAACTGAGATGATTTACACGGCACAGACCACGGGTACACACCATCACAGTAGCAACAATAAGGAGTGACAGTACCTGGAATGATGAGTGACAGTATTTCCGCCTGGTTGCTGGTTCCACTCAGGCGACACTCGTATTCGCCGGCATCCGTCACCTTGAGCTTGTTGATGATGAGCTGCCAGTCGTCGCCATTGCGTCCCACGCGATACTTGGAGCCGGGCCAGAAGGTCCTCGTGCCCACGGCGATGGGGATGGGATCCGACAGCCGGCGCCAGATCACCTGCGGACGACAGGTGAGAGAAGAGAGTCAAGCTTGAGAGGAGCTGAGCTTTGGGGCCATGGAGACCTGGAAGAGAAACCCCCGCTTACCCCGTGGTTGGACCTCATGGTCATTTATAATCGTGTCCGAGTGAAGACGTCTGTGTGCTCGGTGGCCGCTCGACACCCAAAGTCTTGTTTCCGACATGTTGTCGTTGTGGCGAGGTGCGAGGCCGCGTTGGTCAGGGACAGTCTCACGATGTACAGTGGAGCTGCTGCCTTTGTACAACTTAACACATGGCCAACTGACAGTGAGGTCTGACAACTAGTACACAGTGACAGTGAGGTCTGACAACTAGTACACAGTGACAGTGAGGTCTGACAACTACACAGTGACAGTGAGGTCTGACAGTACACAGTGACAGTGAGGTCTGACAACTAGTACACAGTGACAGTGAGGTCTGACAGTACACAGTGACAGTGAGGTCTGACAGTACACAGTGACAGTGAGGTCTGACAACTAGTACACAATGACAGTGAGGTCTGACAGTACACAATGACAGTGAGGTCTGACAGTACACAGTGACAGTGAGGTCTGACAACTACTACACAGTGACAGTGAGGTCTGACAGTACACAGTGACAGTGAGGTCTGACAGTACACAGTGACAGTGAGGTCTGACAACTAGTACACAATGACAGTGAGGTCTGACAGTACACAATGACAGTGAGGTCTGACAGTACACAGTGACAGTGAGGTCTTACAACTAGTACACAATGACAGTGAGGTCTGACAGTACACAATGACAGTGAGGTCTGACAGTACACAATGACAGTGAGGTCTGACAGTTAGTACACAGTGACAGTGAGGTCTGACAACTAGTACACAGTGACAGTGAGGTCTGACAGTACACAGTGACAGTGAGGTCTGACAGTACACAGTGACAGTGAGGTCTGACAACTAGTACACAGTATTGTGAACACACCTTTTCTTTGCCGATGTCTCGCACTGTGCACGTGAGTGTGACGTAAGCACTGTGTCCTGGCTGCAGGGTGATGTCCAGCTGAGTGGTGGCCAGTCTCGCCGCTCGGACTGCATCGCCAACGAATGAAGCAGACATTACATTCGGTAACTTAGACATGACACATGACAGTCCTAGACATGGCACACAGCAATTTGTAATTCATTCGTTCATCATTGATTCGTTGTCTCGACAACCTGTTGGTCAGTCTGTACTGGGGTAGGAGCAGAGGGGATGTGGGTGGATGGTGTAGGGGCTGACAAGAATCGCATGTTTCAGTCAGGTCCTGCATGCTACAGCAATGTCAGCACACGTGACACTTGGCAGTTGGAGCAGAAGTCGCCCTCGGCAACCTTATCTTCAAGCAAAAGAAGATCATTAAGTTTTCGTCATCGCCTCCATTCTGAACAACGAGAAGATTGATGTAGCATCAGTCATTATAATTGACGAACTGAGCAGAGGATTAAAGCGAGATTAGCTGCCTTCTTATCGCCTCTGTTATCGATACTGTCACGCACCTTCAGAGGCTGGGCCAAGCGTGACACCTGTAGGCTCAGGTCACAGAGAAACCTTTGCTTAGGCAACAGGGAGTCGAGCCTTCTGGCGAGGTTAGCACTGTGTCTCACTGCCACACACACCCAACACACACCCAACACACACACCCAACACACACACAACACACACACCCACCACACACACACACCCAACACACACACATCCATCGTCTAACGTGCGTGTTGTCATGGATACGAGAGGTTCTAGTCCAAGAATCGTTTATCCCAGGAATCAGTCATTTTTGGCAAAGGAAGTGGCGGGGGCAGGGTATGAGCGGAAGTTTCAAGCCAAAACAGGGTGTGTACAGGGTGTGTACAGGGTGTGTACAGGGCTACAGGGGCTACAATATTAACCCTCAGAACAGTCTCTCTTCGGTAGTTCTTAAACCATTCAGTATTTGTTTACAGTCACTGTAGCTTTTACACCTGTAAGCATGTCCTACTCACCAGCACCTGGTGTTATTTCTGTACAGTCTGTATTTGTCCCCAAACATTTGTTCATTCTTTTAACTATATCTTACACTTCATCCGATCTCTCATTTATTATAGTCTGGAAACAAACAGCATCTACAGAAAGACCCGATATAAACGACAACGAGAGGCAGTAAACATGAAGTACCCCGGGTATAACGGAAAGAACGCCGAAAGTCTTACCTTCTGTTGGAGCGAAGAAAGACAAAAGCCACAGAGACACCCACATGCCGGACACTCGCACCAGTCCACGAGGAGCAAGTCTCGGCCGTTGAGATTCCACACGAAGGGCCATCCTCTTAATTCTTCCTCTTTTCTTTCTATCTCCCTCTCTCTCTATTTCGCGCCCTGGCGGAGCTTCACGAGGGCAGGTGGACACTGGAGTGCAGGCCGACACGGCGCTTGACCAGCGAAGAACGAGTTCCTGCGATACGATCAGAGGTGTGGTCAGCTCGTGTCACGGATGACTGCTTGTGGGGTTTCCGAGCCGAGGGACGAACAGACTTGTTGTCGAGTGTAAACACCGCCTGAGGGGGGATCATCACCGCTTATCTGCTGAAACGTTTACAGCCGGCGGGCGAGAGGCGGAGCTGGGGAGGCGAGTCTGGCACTGAGATCAGGTCTGTGGGATGACAACTGCACCTGAAGATGGCCGATAGCTGCACTGCCGACAGACAGATGGTGGTGGTAGTGGTGGTGGTGGTGGTGGTGCTACAGGAGGCAGAAACATGAGCTGCGGCTGCAGACAGAAGTTTGATGGCGCAGATGGAGCTGCCGGCAAGAGAGGGCATCCCAGTAACCCAGGGTTACCGTACTTGCTCCACTCAGCGCTCCAGGCCGAGGTCTGCTCGCACAGCCTTTTGCTTGTTTCCCCAGGATTACCGCGGGATTACGCAAGATTACAGTGACAATGTTTGCTACAGACTCAAGACTGGATTGTGACGACACTCATGCGGGTAGTGCCGCCTCCACCCGTGTTCAGCCACGTGTCATACCCTGTGACTTGAATCATCTGGTCAAGAGGGTTAGTGTCAGTGTCAGGACAGTGTCAGGGACTTGTCTATACTGTGTCATTACCTTCTTACATAATCAGTGAGTCAGAGTAAGTTTCGAATGCATCTTGTTTACACTTGTTTACACTTGTTTACACTCACTCATGACAATGAGCAGGCCACCTGTGAAGCCTTAGTTATTGCAGTAACAAATAAGTGGAATATTATGGGAGAATTACTCCAGTAGCAAATAGCAGTGTACTATTCAGAGCGACAGGGAGAAATGATGCAGACAAGTGTACAAGTCACGTGCTCGTTGTCTTCCTGATTGGCTTCCAAACTCACCTGAGAGACAGGTTGACCTGTGGAGGTGTGAGGCGGTGTGGCGAGAGGTGCTCGTGCGTAGCAACTATGGGTCCTCTAGTGATGCTGAATGATTTAGCAGACATTTTCTTGTTATTTTTTTTTTATCAAAACCAATAGTAAAGCGTGAGTTGTATGTGTTTATTTAAATTTGACTTGTAGTTACGTGTAGTTACTCTGTAGCAGACGATCAAACACCCACTGGCGCAGTGATATCAAAGGAAAATAGTCCACTATCCACTTTGCAAGCTGTAATAATTTGAAACTAAAAGTTTGTCTGTCAACGATTAAATTTAATTTTGTAGTATTTTGTAGTATTTTGTTCTTGTAAGGTTCAGTACATTCTCTTCGCATACTTCTCTCAACGTCGAGTCTTGCTACACTCCCCATCTCCCGCTCATCTAGTTTATATTCCTCCCATCTCCCGCTCATCTAGTTTATATTCCTCCCCATCCACAGAGGGATCTTGTCTGTATTCAATCGCCAGGGTTTCTTTTCATGAAATATTTCAGTTGTTGAAAGACAGCAATGCCGCACATCACGAGCTCTATCCTCCCTGGCATCGGGACGGCAGGTGGTCCTCCACAGTGACAGTCAGCAACCAGCCAAGCAATGGTCGCCACAGGGAAAACATCTCACACGTCACTGGTGAGCTTGTGGTGATTAGCAGGGATTTCCGTGACGTGTGTGTGGGTCTGGGGATTAGCAGGGATTTCAGTGACGTGTGTGTGTGGGTCTGGGGATTAGCAGGGATTTCAGTGACGTGTGTGTGTGGGTCTGGGGATTAGCAGGGATTTCAGTGACGTGTGTGTGTGGGTCTGGTGATTAGCAGGGATTTTAGTGGCGTGTGTGTGGGTCTGGAGGGTCTAGGGTCTTCAAGGATTGCAAGGATCTGCTCATGGTGTCTGGAATATCTGCAAGGATTACCATGGTCTGTAGATAGGTTGTGGAGGTCCACAAGGTTGATTATTATTGTGCTACCTGTTGGTCATTTGTACCTGTAATTATCTCCCCAATGTTCCTTTCTCGAGATCGTGTGACGGTTTTGCTGCCACTGTGTCTGAGACACCACGTGCGACACCAACTTGTTTCTCGTGAGACAGGAAACAACAGGAGTTCCTCTGTCTTTTCAGTTATTTTGTCTTTCTTCTTAGTTTTTATTTGTTTTCGTTTTTTGTTTTTGTTGGGTTCCTTTTTTTTTTCTTTTTTTTTGGAAGGAGTACTTCGTGTGGGAAGCGTGCCGGCAGTTGATGGTTTCTCACGCGCGCGGGGGAAGTGACGTCAGACTGACGCACACCGCGGTTTCCTGGGGTCGGCTCGCGTGCAGGATGAGAGGGGAGGACGGTGCCAGGGGGTCAAATCATGGTCATAATGAGGGTAATGAGGGTAATTGGGCAGGTTAATTTACCCGCAGATGGGTAAGAGCCAGACTGCGACTTGCAGCCAGCGTTCTCCAGCAGACGGCGCCACCTCCCATAATTTCAACAGGAATGGTGAGGATGAGGATGCAGCGGTCGGCAAGTACAAGTGTATGGCGGGCTGCAGGGTGGTGTCCAACATTTGCACAGCTCACACTCACACCCGTAATGAGCATGGCGTAGCGCTGACAGAGAGAATGACACATGGACAGCATACGAAGGACAGAAGAATAAACAACAACAGAGGAATGGACGACAAATACAGCAGAGAGCAGCCAAGTGACGAGGACTGAGGGCATCGTTTCTACAGAGAAAGACGATCAGGGAAGAAGAAATAAGCGGAAAGTAGGGGGGTAGGGTGTGACAAAGGATGAGTTCCACTGTTTGGCTGCACAACAACTAAACATCCTGTGGCCACGTGTTGTTGTTGTTGTGGTGACAGGAAGAGTAAGCAGACGATCATCAGACGACGAGCGGAGTTGTGTAACTGGGATGTAAGGGAAGAGCAGTTCACAGAAACAATCAGGGCAGGTGTCAGCAAAGAAATTAAAACACAACACGGACAATTTGTACTGACACCACAACGGGTGGGAAGCCAGTGTAGACAACGAAGGAAACGGGTGTGGTCACGTGTCCTGCTCTAAGCACCAGACGTGCAGCGGACTTATGTACTATTCTGGAGTTTGTGAAGGAGGTATACAGGGCAGCCAGCAAGCAAGTAGTGTGTGAAGAAGGTATACAGGGCAGCCAGCACGCAAGGAGTTGTAGTAATCAAGTCTGGATAAAACAAACAAACAAACACAGACAAGATGTTGGTAGCGCGTAGACACAATGTGACAGATGGCGCTGATCGTGCGTAGCTCATAATATACAGACTGACAGACGGCTGTAACTTGTCTAACATAATAGACTGACAGCTGTAACTTGTCTATCATACTAGACAGACAGCTGTAGCTTGTCTATCATAACAGACTGACAGACAGCTGTGACGTGTACATCAAGAGTCATGTCTGCAGTGACAGTGAACGCCCCCTGACGGAGTACATGTGATGTTGGTGTCGCCCACCTTCATGCGTTTGGCGGACTGACGAGTGAAAGTTGGTTTCTTGTAAAGCAGAGTACGGCTTCCGGTTTATCATCAGTCTGTTATTTACCATATTGTCATTGTCATCGCCGACACAGACTTGAATGGCGCTGGGTGCAGACTGAGACTCAGCCAGTGGACTGGAGCAGTACAGCTGGGTATCATCAGCATGTGGTTGATGAGAAACCTTGTGAGACTGGATGCAAGATGAAAGTGGCTTAATATACACAATATACAGAAGTGGGCAGAGTGCTGAGCCTTGAGGGCCGCCACAAGAAAGTGGAGCAGGGCGAGATGTTTGACCATCAGTCTGCGTCCTGTCAGTTAGATAGGGGTTGAACCCCGCTAGTGCAGGTTCAGAAACCCCCTACAGGGTGTGTAGTGTATGAAGGAGCAGAGAGTGGTCCATGGTGTCAAATGCAGCAGACAGGTCCAGTAGAGTTGAGGTAGAAACATCACCACTGATGACATATATGTGGGTGGTCATTGTAATGAAAGTAGTTTCAGTTGTGTGAACAGGTCTGTATGCTGACTGACATGGGGAGGAGCTGGTGCTCCAGTAAGTAGTCCACAGCTGTGTCAACACTACTTCAGAGGGCTTCAGCAAAGTCACAGGATGACTAAGATGATTGAACATCATTCAATTTATTTACTTTACAGGGTTAGTATCTTGGGTGGTTCTTTGTCAATGTTCTAGCCTGATAACACAGAATTTATAAAAAGACATCTCGACATTAGCTCGACTGGGCGACGTGGACACGATGAACACAGCCAGCGGACTTGGTCACGTGTACACCACATGGAATCACGTGCACAGAACATGGAATCACGTGCACATGGAATGAGTGATTGCAGTAGCGAGTGCGCCCCTACTAACCTCGCCTCTCAGTCCCACAGAAGACTGGGCACGAGGCGTCTTTCCTCTCTTCCTCCACTTAGGAACTGAGTCACGAGCGGCTCTTCCGGCTTTCCAAAACGAGGCTTTGTGGGCCTCCTGGTCACAAGAAGAATTTCTAAATGAAATCACTCAGGGACTGTTGTGTAGACATGATGACAGAGATGACGTGGCGGCCAAACTGTCGTTTCTTTTCTTTGAATTTTGAAAGACATTGGGAGTTACAGGCTAGAGTGAGAGCGTGTATGGCAGTCTTGCTTTGCTTTTGAAAACTGTAAATAGCTCAGCTAACAACACCTGCAATATAGTTGAATTAAAGGTGAGATCAGGTTGACAATTATTCAGTAAATACATGCTGTTTGTGACATACTGTAATGTAATGTGTGCTAATCATCCCCTCCATAGTGACGTCACCAGGCCGTGTCGGGGAGGGGGTTCCCGGGGTCACAGACCTTTGCCGTGAAATCAGAATTGAGAATCAGGACAATATAAAAACATGTTTGTTTACCTTGAGTCGGCAAGGAACTAAATGCACAGATCCCCCTGTCTGTATTCACACCTGTACAGGTAGGACGAGAGCGTATTTCAGTGAGGACTTCATTCTAAATTAGCGGCTTGAATGTTGTTTAGTGGGAGGAGTTCAAACAAGATACACAGCGGGGTTAGTGCACCATACAGGCCTCAACCACATGTCCTAGCAGTCTGTGCACTTAGCACTTAGCACTTAGTACTTAGTACTTAGTACTTAGCTTTGACGGTATACTGACGACTGCATTTCTTTCTCCTTATTTTGTGCTTGAATTTTAATTTTGTGGTAGGAGGAACGTGGATGTTACCCGGACCACCGCAAACAGTTGACACCAACACACTGCCATTGTATATCAATACACGCGTTAGTAAAGCCACGATAAAGGTTCAAAGCTCTGGTAGTCATGGTTGACCTCTGCTGCACGCCCCCGCTGTATCAGGACACGTGACCAGGGTCGCCTCGTCCTACCTTCACCCTCCCCATCGGGACACCTGTACCTGGCTGACCTCGTCCCTCAGTAGCCGCCTCTCCTCATCAGGACACCCGTGCCGAGGGGAGAGGGGTAGCCTCGGTCCCTGTCCCTCCACCACACCTAAGTAACTCGTCCGTCTCCTGCTCACCTTTACGGTGACGTCAGCTGTTGTTGACCTTGACCTTTCTGTCAGGTGAGTGACCTCGAAACTCAGGTGTCTAGTTTTCTTTGGAGAGCAAGAAGAAAGAATTATAATAATAAATACAAGGAAATAAATATAAAAATGACAATGAGGTAGTCAATATCTTGGAATATGGACGAAGGTTTGACCAAGTGTGACAAAGTTTTCACACGGACACGGTGGTTATTAAAAGAAACCTTGTCAAACTAGGTCAAACGTTGACACACATATATCTACATGTATACTCGTGTGATGAAGGGCCTACACTACAGGCAGGACAGAGGGAAACGTGTAAGGGGTATCATTCGTCTTGTGTCCGGGGTGGGTGAAGAGGTCTCACAAGCTTCTTGCTGTGGTTGTCACTAGTTCACACATCACACTTCACGCATCCATAATTTATTGTCAACAAAACATTCAACATTTTCTATCAAACTACAACTTGACGACCACGAGAGCCGTGTGTGGTAGACCAGGACAAAAGGACCAGAGTATGGCAAGGTGTGGAGGAGAGTGGAGGATGTGACTGGCAGAAAACTGAGGACTCGGGGCACGCGGTAGTGCAGCGGGTAAAACACTCGCTTGTCACCGCTGCTGTCAGAGGCTCAGGGTTCGGATCTCGTCTCGGGACACTCTGTACGTGACACCTGTCTGGGGTTTTCTGCAGGTACTCTGGTTTCCTTCTTCTCTCCCTCTCCCCCCCATAGTGCGAACCCCACGAGGTGGAAGCACTTTCCTGCTAAATAAACCAAACCAAGTGATGATTCGTGACTCAAGAAACTGGCGCTTGAAGCCAATGCCTGTAAGCACGTGACACGAACTGGTATGACGAACAAGTTGCACTGGCTTATCATAATAACAGATGCTGTGGTAACAACTTGCACTGTGTTACCATAGTAACACGTGGCGTATTGACGTATATATAGAAACATACCTACATACTACAATGTACACCAACATACAGCAATATACAGACGACCAAGCCAGTCTGTCTACCTCCCTGTGATCACCGGACCAGGAGACACAGGAGTCGCTTGAAATAAGGTGCCGTCCACATCATCATTTCAACTTCATCGATCGTCGCTGTCGTCTTTCATCAGGTGGTCGCAATCTCTGACATTGTAAATCTTGTGTAGGGAAAGTGTGAGGAGGAGCTTATGTCGTATATTGTGTAGATCCTCACGACAGCAGACGACAGGTCACACCGACTGACGGCGAGCACCCGGCGGCTGCGCACTCGGTGTTGTTTATCTGCTGCAGGCCCCAGTCTCAAGGACTTGCTCACCCACGGGATGACAGGGCGCCGACCCGCACTTTGCCTCACAAAGTCTCACCCAGCAGGTCACACAGACTGCTGACTCGGGTGTAGACAACTGCCACAGCACCGGCCACCACCGACACAGGTATGAACTGAACACTTACACAGGTAAGTACTCATTGTCAGTGATGCTAGCAGACGACATGTCACGAAGCTGTCACACTTTCATCTCCGGCAAATAGTTGTCACACTTGTTGTCACGCAGGGTGCGCACAGGACAGTAAAGTGAGCAACGGTTAGAGTGGGGGATGGTAGTTGGTACACAGGTGGTGGACAGTCGAGACAAACCTCCACTGATCTGTGTGTGTGTGTTTACAGTCGTTACTGTTGACGTTGTGTGTGTGTGTTTGTTTGTTTACAGTCGTTGCTGTTGGTATTATGTGTGTCGAGTGTTATTTCCACGTACGACTGTCGGCCCAGTGCACCCAGTGTGTGGACCTGCAATACAATCACAGTCTACTACATACCCGGATGTGGTGCGTGAGGTGCAAGGAGTAGCTGGGGTGGTGTGCATCCAGACACAGAGCCCTCCAGTCACAGCTAATACTGTACCTCCGGTATAACACCAATGATCAGCCAGGATTCCTCTGTCATCTCCTCAAAGTCTTTGTCTTCCCGGAACTACTGCGGCCAACACTTTGATCGTTGCTGAAACCACACAGGTGAATAGCAAACCCGGTGAAAGACCAAGTGCACTGGAGGAATAAAGTAGGCAGTAGGCAACGCATGAAAAAGGAAAAAGCGTTTTCCTCCGTACAGTCAGCTCTTAAGGGCTGTTTGACACGAATCTCGCTGCCAGCGACTACTTGGGGCCCAGGACAGAGGTCAGAGGTCAGAGGTACACCCTGTACACGTGCACGTACACACCGTGGTGATGTACATATATTATTCCGTGTGATGTGTATATATATATACCGAGGTGATGTACATATACCGAGCTGATGCACCAGGTGTACCAGTGACCTCTCGGCTTGTATCGTCACACACTAGAGGCGAGATGATGATAGACTTTCACACTGGGCTTCATAATTAGAAATGTAACGGACAGACACGGAGGTACACTTGTGCATGCTTGCCTTGAGTCCTCGCCGCCGAACACACACACACGCACACACACACACCACACACACACCACACACGCACGCACACACACAGCTGTGTGCACAGCGAGACAGTTATACAGCAAGCAGCACTAAGTGTAAACATCTATCAAGTGATACTTCCATATCTTACCTGTCGTGCTGTCCAGGTGTGCTATGCCACTGCTAAACATTAGTAAAAGTGCATCTTGATAAGACAGCCAGTTCTCTGCTCTGACTCAATACTTTTACTCCAACTCGAGGTGTCACTTCATGATGTTAACCTTTAACCCATGACCCTAGAAGCCATTTCTGAATTCAGTCAGGTCAGTGGCTCGCCGCCTCTAGTCTCTCACGTTTGTTATTTTAGCAGACAGGTCAGTGGAGGGACAGGAGTGAAGGAGGGGCAGAAAAGCGGGTATTACATGTGCTAAAGAGTTTTATTCTTAAATCAGATTCAACTTTCTTTTATTTTCAAAGTACGCCACCATGACCAGGTACTTCAGTGTGTGCTGATCAGCACTTTCTCTACTCTGGGTGGCCGGCAATGTCAGGCCGAGTAAATGACCGGATGTGTCGCATGGTGAAGCCTGCAGACTCTGTTTTTCAGCAGACGTACAGGAGATGGACCCGGAGGACATCCTGGGTCAGCTGGGCGGGTACGGTAAGTTCCAGGTACTCGTGTACTTGGCGCTGGGAATGGTGAACATGCGGGGCTCCTGGCACGTCTTCATCACCATGTTCACCGGGTGGACCCCCCCACACCACTGCACACCTGCCGCCAACCACACTCTCAACCAGTCCCTTCCCATGGAGGATACGGACTCGGGGGACTGGTCCAGCTGCGTCATGTATGAGCGGCCAGGAAGCGAGAAGGAGTTGCCTAGCAACAACACTGTCCAGTGCCAGCATGGGTGGACGTATCTATGGGAGGACGAGGGTGGAACGTCAATCGTGTCAGACGTAAGTACCCGACACAAGCTGTAGGAACAGTGACACAGCACAGTGACACAGTGACACAGCGGTGGACAATGTGACGTCACGTGTGGGGACATTGGGTAGGCGTGATGTAGGTGCTGTACGTGGGAGGAGGTTGTAACGTTACAACGTGACGATGACGTGATGGTGCAGTGACGTGAGAGTGGCGTAATGACCTTAGGGTCTGGTGACCTGAGGTCGTGATGATTGTGCCGCAGTGGAATCTGGTGTGCGGAGACGACTACCTGGTGGAGCTGTCGTCCACAATGTACATGGTGGGAACCACCTGCGGCACCATCTTCCTGACCCCTCTGTCTGACCGCTGGGGTCGCAAGACTGTGCTGCTGGCTTGTCTGTGGGTGCAGGCTGTCGTCGGCATCTGTCTGGCTTGGATGCCGTCAATCATCCCCTTTGTCGTCCTTCAATTCTTCATCGGCATCACAAACATGGTGAGACTGTAAGCCTTCATTATTCTAGTACAGACATAGACTGTTAAGTACAGACATAGACTGTAAGCCTTCATTACTTAAGTACAGACACAGGCTGTAAGCCCTCCTTACTTAAGTACAAAGCTACGAGCTGTAGCTAAGCGTCAGCTCACTAAACTCACTACTCAGTAAAGTGTGAGTAGCAATGCAATAAACAGAGGACTACTCCATCTGTGCACACTACTTCAAATTAAAATCTCACATCTTAAAGCAGGCCTTGTCGTCAGTTGTACAGTTCACTTCACATGGCTCAACCTGCCTCAGTCTTTGTGTGACGTGCGATGTTCAGTGTGTGTATGAGAGAGGCGATGTTCAGTCTGTGTGACTGTGTCCTGTTGTAGACCATCGCCCTGTGTGCCTACGTGCTCATCGTGGAGACATTTGCGATGGACACACGAGAGTTGCCTGCCCTGAGTCTGCAGTTCTTCTGGGCCGGGGGCATCATGGTGCTCTCCCTTTTCGCTTACTTGGTGCGGGAGTGGCGCTACCTGCAGCTACTGGTGTCTCTACCGCAAGTCCTCACCATCGCCTACTTCTGGTCAGCATCACCTCCTAGTCACTGTGTGTGTGTGAGTGAATGTGTGTGAGTGTGTGTGAGTGTGTGTGTGTCTGTGTCTGTGTCTGTGTGTGTGAGTGTGTGCACTTGTGAGTGTGTGAGTGTGTGTGCGAGTGTGTGTGTGTCCGTGTGTGGAGGGGAGAGGAGGAAGCACACACAGTGTAGTGCTGTCAGTGTGTATTCACAGAAGGTCAGTGTCATGTCATGCCATGTCCAGAGACTGTCAGAGCCAGGTGGCGTTGTTGGTGTCTGTCCAGGGAGTGTCGTCAATGTCGTTTTGTTTTCTTAATGACACAATTAGTGGAATGGACATTTTATAATTATCGTTACAAATTGACTTCAGTGCTAAATGTGCACAAGTTGTTGTCAACTATAAGGCAGCTCTCACTGAAGTCGTGAGTAGTTGTGTAGAGACTGGCGTGAGTACATGTCTTGGCGACAGATGACATTCAACGTCCGTATGAAGATCCCTGATGACGTGTTCAGTGTCCGGTACTCACTGCACAAAGGGCGAAGGTCGACAGCTCACTGTTGAGCAATCAACTACAACTACACTAATTACAAATAATGAAGCTCACGAAGTATTTGCTATTTCAGTCTTGAGTGAAGCACGATGCTGAGGCTCACTTCTGAGTACTCAGTGACGCGATGCAGGAATGTTGAACTCAGTACTCAGAGTAGGAATACATACTCTAGACCTTGTCACTCCTCCAGGAGCATAGGGCCGCAGCATGAAGACGTCAGAATCACGTAAATATCCGCGACAATAACCGTTGTGTGTGTAGATGTGACGTAACACACGTAACTATGGCGACGCCAACTGTTGCAGGCTGCTGCCAGAGTCACTCACGTGGCTGTTGGTGACAGGAAAGGTGTCTCGAGCCAAAGAACTCATCGTCAGGGTCCTCCGCGTGAACCTCTTGCCGCCAATCGACGACCTGGACCAGACTCTGGCAGCCTTCAAAGACTCCGCGGCCCGACAGATGTCCTTTGAAGTTGTTGCCGACAGAGAGACTCACAGCACCGACGACCTCGTGAAGCCAGCGGCTGTGGACACGTCATCCTACACACTTCTACACCTCTTTAAGACTCCCAGAATCCGAATGTATTCCATCTTCATGTTCTATTTATAGTGAGTTCATGACCTCTCGAGTAGCTGACTGCCAGACTTTTGTAAACATGACAAGAGACTTGATGTCACTAATGTCAGTCGCGGTTGGTGACCACACTACTGACAGTGGCGATGACAGATAACCAGGGTTGTCCATGGGACATATTTTTCTATCCCATCCCATCCCGTCCCATGGCAATTTATGCCTGTCCCATCCCGTCCCATCCCACGGGACGTTTCCCATGGGATTCCCATGGTATTAACAATCCTATGGACAACACTGAAAACCACTTTTCGGCTTTTGTTCTATAATTCCTGCTACTTCACATACAATAGATGATTCAGAGGAAAGATTTAAATCCTTGATGAATGAAATAACAGTAAATTTATTTTGCAATATCAAGTATCGACTACCATGGGAAATACAAATGTGTGCTGTCCCATCCCATCCCATCTCATGGGACGTTTCCCATGGGATTCCCATTCCTATGGACAACACTGCAGATAACACCGTACGACTTGTGAACACCACGTGGTCGTGTTGGTCAAGGCTGTCTGCACTGTGTGTGTTCTAGTTGTACAGCAGCTGGTGTTGGTCACGAGACCTCGCTGTTCGTGTCACAATGTGGCTGCCGCTTGTGCCAATCTTACGTTACATGCTATCTGTCGGACATCTTCCTTCTCTTTCTCTCACTCAGCGCTCTCTGTCGACATCACAGTCCTGTTTGTGATGCTTTACTGTATGTCACAGTCCTGTTTGTGACAAAGTCTTCGTGTAACACTGTTTTTTGTGTCACAGTGTTGTTTATGACGCATTCATTATGTCACAGTGTTGTTTGTGACGCATTCTGTACGTCACAGTCCTGTGTGTGACGCTTTACTGTTTGTGACAGTCTTGTTTGTGATGATTTACTGTATGTCACAGTCCTGTTTGTCACAAAGTCTTTCTGTAACACTGTTTTTGTGTCTTAGTGTTGTTTGTGACGCTTTACTGTATGTGACAGTGTTGTTTGTGACGCATTCGTTATGTCACAGTGCTGTTTGTGACGCACTCTGTATGTCACAGTGCTATTTGTCACGCTCTACTGTAGGTCACAATGTTGTTTGTGACACTTTACTGCATGTCACAGCTTGGTGAACAGCCTGGCCTACTTTGGCATCTCGTTCGGCATGCCCTCGCTCAACGGAGACAGGTTCCTCAACTTCTTCATCAGCGGCGCTGTCGAGGTCCCTGCATACATCATCTGCATCATCTGCAACCGCCGGTGAGTCGTCTCGTGAAATATTTGCACTGTAATCAGTACGTGGTGGCAGCACCCAGATGATAAGCCAGTTGACAGGTGACAGGCACGTGACAGTCACGTGCACTGTGTTGTTGTTGCTGCTGTTCATGCCGTCGCGGTTATCTCCCTCATCATAATTTATTTTCTCGTTGGCAAGTTACCAGGTTAACGTGGAAGATGAGTTAACAATGAGGCTTGTCAGCTGAACAGCCGGCTGTCACGTGACTGGCCGACATGTCCTTGTGTTTCAGTGTCGGACGCCGGCTGCCAATCTGCGTGTTTCTGGTCATCTGCGCCGTCGCCAACATCGCCTTCATCTTCATCCCACAGCAGACAGGTGAGAGCACGCAGGATTTTACTTGGTCTCTCTCTGTAACCATAGTGACACGTGGTCCTGAGCCATGGGATGGCTGTCAAGGGTCACGGAGAACTGACAACTCCTACTGGAATATGTGAGACTAGATTGTGTCCCTTGGGCCGCATTTGCGTAGCTCGTTTTCTCTCTCTCTTTACATCTCCACATGGAACAGCTTACAGAAGGAAGTGAATGTAAAATTTTTATATATAAGTAGCAATCAATGTCTTTCTTTGTTTCCAAGAGAATCACGTGAAACACATTAACACGACGGGGCAAAGGGAGACAACTATTTTCTCCCAAAGCCCTGCTACATTCACTTCCGCCTGCAGTTAGCTCCCATGCACAGCACAGCCTCTAATTAAACACAGCCTCTAATTAATGTACAGCACAGCCTCTAATTAAACACAGCCTCTAATTAATGTACAGCACAGCCTCTAACTAACGGCGAGAGGTAGGTAAGAGATGACCAGCCTCACAGACAAATCGTGTGCGGGGTAACGAGGTGTGAATGACAAAAGCCACAACCACAACAGCTACACAGCCTTGATATGTGAGGCTAGGGACTGACTGTTGCCGAGACACTTCCCACACCTTAATACACACCGATGTACTTTAGTATACAGCGATGTACTTTATACACACCGATGTACTTACGTTGTTCCATAAAGGTGTGAACCAGTGTGAATGTGTGATACCTGTATGACGCAGCGAACTTGCCCAGTGGACTCAGGTGTCGGGTGTCTGACTCTATGGAGGGTTGGCGAGAGGGACGGAGGTCCTCCCACCCCCAGTGGAGTAGTAAGCGTCCTCCCCTCAAAAAAGATACCCTGGGGGCAAGAATAACTCCCTCTTCATTGCTTGGGATTTTTCACAAAGTGCAAAAGAAAGTAGAGAAGTGGAGAGAGAGAGAGACAAATGACAAATCTTTACTTACGAGGGTGAGAATGACACAAAGTTGTGTTTGTTTACACCCTGCCCTCAATCTACAGAGAGGACAGTGAAACACAACTTAACTACAAAACAAAAGACATCCAAAAGGGAAAGTTACAGAGAGGAAACATGTCTATGTACAAAGATGGAGATTGATGTTTAATTCTATCGTCGGCGTGTTTGCAGACGACGGACGAGACCTGAGCGCCTTGAAGACGACGCTGGTGATGATCGGCAAGTTCGGCATCACAGGCTCCTACTCCGCCCTCTACCTGTACGGCTCGGAGATCTTCCCGACATCCATCAGGTCAGTCTCTCTCTTGGCCGGCCACGTGACATTCACGTGACACGCACTTGCTACAGACCCTTTGTCTCTTTGGTCGTATTCCTCGCTTCCTGGGTCAGGTGAGGTTAATGCCCTGTTCTGTGACCCCTGACCTCCTCTACTCGTGTGAACAACCAAGTGGCCAAGGAACCAGCTGGTCCAGCACAGATGCTCTTTCAAACATTTACAGTTATCTTCCACAGGACGCCATATTTATTTATTTCGCTGCACTAGCAGGTGTGAGAGTGACGTCATCGTGTTTACACTTACACCTGGCGGACTTTGACAGGACCGAAGAGCTGGACACCTTTGTATTCACAAATACAGCAGTAATATATCGGTCTCTATAGCAACAGGACATTGACTTGTTGCACACAAGGGACAGGGGAGGTGACTGACTCGCTACATACAGGAACAGGACGGGGATGCGATATTCCCCTGGACTAGAGAATCCCCTGAGGAAGGCGATCGTGTACACAGGTTCCCCGCCTCACGAGGGTCAGAACATTACCACCAGGATCGGAAAGTAGAATTATCGCCGCTATCCTCTCCTTCCTCTCCTGCTGCAGAGGTTCAGAGGTCAGGGATGATCCGGGCACCTCGCTCGTCATGCTGACTGGCCCGGTGATTAGTCGCTTCATGCGCACAGGAAGTTGCGCAGAACTCGTCCGTCATGTCGTGTCTGGCTATTAAAGGCGATGTTGTTGGAAATGAAATCGATACGCGAGATGGACGCCGGAGGATCGGGTGAGCGCTGACGGGGTGGGACGGGTGGGAGGGGTGCATGGGACGAGTGGGTAAAACGATTTTCGCGGTATTCACGTCTGAAGATTGAGATTGGAACTATCTGCCCGTGTCACATGTTTATCGTTATTATTTTATTGAGCTCCACCTCAAGCGTGAGAAATGCGGAGAGTAGGATAAGCAGGGAAGTGGTGCGAAAGTGTGTTTGTGTACGTGTATGTGTGTATTTGTGTACGTGTGTGTGTTTGTGTTTGTGTGTTTGTGTATATGTGTGTATTTGTGTACGTGTGTGTGTTTGTGTTTGTGTGTTTGTGTATATGTGTGTATTTGTGTACGTGTGTGTGTGTTTGTGTATGTGTTTGTGTATGTGTGTGCGTTTGTGTGTTTGTCTACGTGTGTGTGTGCTTGTGTATGTGTGTATGTGTGTGTATGTGTGTGTGTGTAGGGGGATACTGGGAGGAGCGATGGCGGCTAGTGCGAATGAAAATCAAGGTCCATTCAAGCAGTGAAAGAAGAGAGCAGCACCATGCGACGTTCAAAGACTCAGCCCTCGGCGGTGACCGAGTGAACAGCCTTTCAAGTGGCCCTCCGACTGGCAGTGGGCTCGTCAGTGCTGACCGCCACGCTTTCAAGATTAAAGGTTAAAGGTCAGGCTCTTTCATGTTCCCCCTCGCGGCAACCACTTGTCCGGCTCGGTGTCCCAGGGAAACATCTACCAGGCTTCGAATCAGTTTTTACCTCCTGAGAAAAAGACATGTTTAACGGAGCATGCCTATACACTTGACAGCAAACCGTTACACGCCGCCATTGTTGTGCCAACTGTTGGAGGACGTTGGCCTCGGGCGCCTGCAGGGGTTACAACTCGTGACCTCTGGCATTCCGACTGTCACGTGCTCCGGCGCCGGAGGTTTTGCCGCCACAGTAGAGAGTCAGTAGAGAGAAGATCGTGGACGCCATTTCCAGGAAGGTGGCTGACAGTCTCGGTGAGGACGGGAAGTGAGGGCAACTCACACGAGAGTTGAGATGCACAGGGAGCAAAGGTCAGACATGACAATATTCTAGTAACAGTGTGTCTTGGACGTTCATCTCGCTTGGTGGTTGTCGTGGTGCTTGGTGCGTCGTGTTGTGACATATGATGTGTCATGCTCTGACATATGATGTGTCGTGCTTTGTCATATGACATATCATGTTCTGACATATGATGTGTTGTTTCTTGTGTTGTCATATGCCATGACTGTCACTTAACGTGTCGTGTCATTCCAGAAACCACGCTGTGGGTCTGTGCTCCTTCTTTGAGAACATTGGCAGCATTGCCGCTCCTCAGATTGTTTACGCGGTAAGACACCCACCCACACACACACAAACTCTGTCTCCCTGTCTCTGTCTCTCTAAAATATCGAATAGCACACATTCGTCAAAGCCAAACGTTCCGACACACCACAAAGACTATCTGTGAGCTTGGAACCCTCAAGATAAATGGCAGCAGCTTACAATTCTCTCAATGCCTCGACTGTGTGTCAGGTAAGTCTCCAGGTACAAGCCACTTGGCAGGTGACCTGACGTCAGGTGGACGTTACACTACGTAATGAGGGAGACTCGTGATGCATCATGGGACTTCTTCTCGAAAACGTTTGTCCTGCTGGTTGACAGTGAAGAT
Source organism: Pomacea maculata (assembly GCA_004794325.1). NCBI lineage: Eukaryota > Metazoa > Mollusca > Gastropoda > Architaenioglossa > Ampullariidae > Pomacea > Pomacea maculata. The sequence continues at coordinate 209,188 of SRHC01003413.1, read as the reverse complement.
GTCATGTGTCTTGTTGACAGTGAAGATGTCATGTGTCTTGCTGGTTGTCGGTGAAGATGTCATGTGTCTTGCTGGTTGTCGGTGAAGATGTTGTCATGTGTCCTGCTGGTTGTCGGTGAAGATGTTGTCATGTGTCCTGTTGGTTGCAGAGCAAGAGTTTGTCCAACCTGCCGATGACCCTGTTCGCCGTCATGACGCTGGTGGGGGCTGTGGACGTGCTGTTCCTGCCGGAGACACACAAGATGGCGCTGCCCACCACCATCGAGGACGTGGAGAACTGGGCCCAGCGGCGGAGGGGGGTCAGGAGTGGGGGTGACAGCAAGACTGCCGTCAGCACTGGCACTGACAGAATTAATTCCAGCTTTAATCCAGACGGAATAGCAAACGACCAGTAAGACATTCCAGGCGAAAAATGAAGTGATAGAAGAGAGCAGTCATGCGGAAATCCCCTAATTTACTGGAATCGATTTTAGACATAGACCAGTGGTGATGGTGGCTTCAGTCTCAGCAGCTGTGCTTGCTCCAACGCCTGCAAATGACACTCGTAGCGAGTATTCCCCTTAATTGTTTGTAATGGACTGGGCATCGCCATGTTGATGAGTGGACGCTGCAGCCTGCCGCCCGCTCATTGCCTGAAGGCTTTGTTATAGTGCAAACCACTTGTCACACAATGGCGCATGCTCTGTCAGAACCTACTCCTGTCAGTCCATGTAGACGGTTAACTGCTGACAATGGAGTCCTTACATTTGTCAGGACGAATACGTTTCTTTAGATAGGTTTGGATTGACCAGCCGCACAGGACAAACTGTGATGTAGAGGACAGGAAGGACAGACGTCTGTCTCTCTGTGGAAGTCCGACTACAAGCAGTGTGAGACCAGATGGCGACTGTGTCCAGTGTGAATGTTGAACTGTCTTCACCATCAACTAAGTAGCTGGGTGGCTTTAAGCTTAGAAGACCTGTTTATACCTCTCCCTGTAGGAAGGACTGTACTTGTGAGAAAATCAAACGCATGACATTGTACAACTGAATTTATTCTCTGTAAACATATTTGTTGTGTTCTGTGATTCGTGACAGAACGGTTCAGAGCTGTTCTCCTGTTGGCTGATAGGATGGGGGGAGTGTCGAGGGGAAGTAAGTACATAGAATGCAGCTCTTCACACGCGTAGACAAATGTGACACAAGTTGATGAATGTTGATTCCCAAGCACCTACCCCGGGTACAAGAGGCTTGTAATGGCTACCCCGAACAGTCAGTCGTCCCCAGGCCAGCACCTGTGGTTGGTGCGATCACACGGGTAGACTAGCAGCCTCTCTTGCTTACTGTGGGCGATAGTCAGAGGCTGGTGTGCACAAGCGAACTTACACATGAACTTAAGCTACAGTTGGCTGACTTAACTTTAAGTACAGTAACTCGGTGTGCACAACACAGCTCAAGTCCGCTAAGTACAAAATTTCTTACTCAACTTTAAGACTGCCCTCCCCCAGGTATAAACCCTTACTTAGCTGAGTCGGGCGACAGTTAGCACATTTTTGATTTCTTCGTGTGAAGAGTGACAGAAGATGGCAGCGAGACGACTGTGCTTTAGAATGATGATAAGAAGACATTAGAGGCGGGAACGTGTGAAGAGTGACAGACACAATCCTTGTCAAGTTTGCGGTTAAGTCGGCCAACATCAGTAAGAAATTAAAGTTCGCTGATGCACATCACCCAGGTCCTGTACACGACGACCAGTCCAGTCGTTGACCTCCACCGCGGCGTCCACCACTCTCTAGGGCTCGGCAGGGTATAGTGTCGGGTCACGTGACCGAAGATCAGCTTACGTCACTTCACGGTTGAAAGTAGAGGTTCCAAGGAATCAAGGAAGTGAGTGCAGTTCGTGCGCCTGTCGAGCTGCAGGGCCCGGGGGACTTGGGGGGGGGGGGCTTTTCTCCTCCCTGCTCCACTTTTATCGACCTTTGTAGGGAGAGGGGGCAATGGCGCTTCCCGTGCCGACGACCGAGCGCTAGGAGGACGGAAGTTGATGTTCGATAGACAGGAAGTAGCAGGGAGGAGGAAAGGAAAGTTAATCAAGCAAGATGAAAACTGAGAGTTACATGCTTGGCCTCGAGAACCTCAGACAAGTGTGTGTATGTGTGTGTGTGAAAATGGCGGCGCGGCTTGTTCACACTTTCAACTTTGTGAACACCTTTACCTTTGGCTTACAGATGCGAACCCTGATACAAGCAGCCGTAGGTCCCAGCTCTTCTCCCGTTGCCCTGACAACTGGTCGAGTGGTCCGAGAGCCAAGTCGCCCCTGACCAGGTATATCCTGTACCGACTGAACCGACTACCTTGTCCGCCAGGTGTCTCTCTGGAAATGATTTCACTGAACTCTCAGTCGTCCTGTGTGACGCTCCATCGTGTCTGTGTGCTCACTGTCCTCAGTTTTACTTCTCCTCCATTCTTTCCTTCGCTTTTCCTTTCTGAACAGTTTCTGTGTTTGTCTCAAGCGCTGAGAGCATGTTCTTATATCAGCATTGTTTACCGCTACATAAATTACATCCAACATCATCATCATCATCACCAACATCATCATCATCATCATCATCATCTAGTGCTCAAAACTCCAGACGTACTACAGCTGAATGTCAGTTGACACGTGATGCAGTGCACAAAGTTTAATGCGACACAAGACACGTGTACAATACAAGACATGTAAACAAGAAAGACCAGGAGGAGTGACGCAGTCCAAACTAAACTGACACATGACACGTACATTCTGTGACACATGGATGTGTCATGTAGCCTGATATAAAATGCACTTCCATACCAACTCCCATACACAGCAAACATAAGTCACATTCATTGACATGTATTCCTGATGTAATATAAAGTCCACTGACACGTCACATGCTCACAGGCGCTCATGTCTCTCCAGGCAGACTTTACAGACCACGTGAAGGTGCAGCTGACAACGTCACGTCACAACAGTACTCCCCTGTAACATTTAACACTCGAGGTCAAGAGTCACCAACGCCCGAGGTCAAGGGTCACCAACGCCCGAGGTCAAGGGTCACCAACGCCCAAGAAGGCAACTGTGGCCAAGCACAGCCTGTAGGCTAAGCGCCACCCAGACCTACTCCTTGCTACCAGACAGACGCCTCATTCCACGTGTGGGTGGCTACCAGCACCGAGGGAAGCCATCTGACATTTCTTGTCATCACATTCCACCCTTGTATAGTCTTGGACTTGCTCCCGTCCCTCCCACCCCTACTCCACTTTTCCCAGACTTCTTTAACAGAGTACGCGGACTACGAAACACAGATGTTGAGAAAAACAAAATAAAATAATTAAGGTCTGGAAATGTTCAGTTGGTCACCTGGTTACAACTTACAAACCTGCAGTCAATGTAGACTGTAGTCTACTGGTAGTGAGCCTGGTCACGGGTAGCCTGAATACGGGTAGATGCCACATGCACCCGGCATTGAAGGACCAGTGCACAGAATTGAAGACGTCGTCAGTGACCTTTACACTACAGTGTCCGGCAATAGTCAGTAGACTATACAGCACTACAGCAATATGCCAGGTAATAGTCAGTAGACTATACATCACTATGTCTCTTAATAGTCAGCTGACTATACAGCACTATGTCAGGCAATAGTCAGCTCACTATACAGCACTATGTCTGGTAATGGTCAGTGGGCCACACATTACAATGTCAGTTGACTATGTCCGGTAATAGTCAGTAGACTATACAACATTATAGTAGACTATACAGCACTATGTCTGGTAATAGTAGACTATACAGCACTATGGTAATAGTCAGTTCACTATACAGTACCAGGCTAATAATCAGTAGACTATACAGTTTTATGTTCGGCAATAGTCAGTAGAGTGACTAGACTATACAGCACTATGTCTATGTTATAGTCAGTTCACTATACAGTACCATGTTAATAATCAATTTGACTATATTATTTGACTATACAATACCATGTTCGGTAATGGTGAGTAGACTGTACATGTTTATATCTGGTAACAGTCAGTAGACAGCACTATGTCAGGTAGTAGTAGGCTATACAGCACTATGTCAGGTAGTAGTGAGTAGACAGCACTATGTCAGGTAGTAGTGAGTAGACAGCACTATGTCAGGTAGTAGTGAGTAGACAGCACTATGTCAGGTAGTAGTAGGCTATACAGCACTATGTCAGGTAGTAGTGAGTAGACAGCACTATGTCAGGTAGTAGTGCACTCTACCATGTCATTGTCCGGTAACAGGTGACACATCGCCCAGGTGCTGGAGTACCCACAGACGTTTGACACCTTTACACATCTCCCAGTTTGACCCGTCTCACCACTCAAAGACAGATACAGGCGGCAAAGAGAGAGAGAAAGAGAGAGAAAGAGAGAGAGAAACAGAATTTGTCTCTGGCCAGACAGTGACGAGCTGTCGACACCAACACAGACAACAGCGAGACATCGCTGTCCCTCATCCATCCCATCAAGTTTTCTCGCAGCTTTACTTGTGACACATAGACGACTATCCCGAGACAGGAGTCACGCCCCTTGTCAGCAGGCGTCAGACACTAGTCATCAGGTGTCAAACACCATTCATCAGTGTCATCCCAAGTCATCAGTCATCATGCCTCGAATGGTAGGCGAGGCTATTGCCACACGTCACGTGCCTGTTCTGCTCCCACTCATCTGTCGTTGTACACTGATGACGTCACGCCCTTTCAAGATGTTTGTTGGCGGATGTGACGTCACGCGCCAAACAGCGGTCGCCCCACTCACAGACACGGTGACGTCACACACCAGAAGACTGTAGCTGCACCAGCTGGGTGGTGGCGCACTAGGATGTGGTCTCCGCCACGCTGAGGATGTAGTGCCAGCGGCGCAGCTTCCTGCCAGGCGCGTGCATCATCTCCTGCCAGTGCGTGATGACGCTTTCCTCGCGCGCACCGCGCCCCAGCCACACCTCGCCCAGCACGGGGTCCGATCGCAGGCGCTCGTGGTTGTACACGCACAGCCGCACCCGGGTGGCCAGCAGCGAGTCGAGGTCACAGGCCAACCGCACCTCCAGCCACTCTTTGAACACCGGCTCCGTCGCCTTCTTGCGCACGCGCGTGTGACGTTCACAGATGACCTGTCCGTGCTGCTCCACGCTCGTCGTCACGTAGGGATCTGAAACACCAGCACCCAATCGTAAGGCACGTCACGGACATGACGTAGTGCAGGTCACAACAATCAGCAGAAAGTCGTTAGGCATGTCACAGACATGACGTAGCTCATCAGTACATAAATACTAACAACTACGTCAGGCAGACGTAGTCACGACGTAGTGCAGGACAGAAAGACCAACAGCCCAAGACAACGGGTAGCAACGCCGTGTACTAACGACAAGTACTAATGACGACTACTAACACTATGTGCGAGTGTCATTGCTCACACTGTGTACTAACACTGTGTACCAGCGCTGCTTACTAACGACGAGTACTAATGTCACGTACTAACACCATGTGCTAACACCGTGTACTAACACACACTCACATACACTCACACACACACACACTCACACACACTCACAATGCTCACTAAGAGGCGGGAGGACAAGCAAGGTGCCCGCAGGACGGGCCGAAGGTGGGCATGGGGTGATGACAAGCAGACTAGTGTTAGTCCTCGTGGTGTATAGCCAGGTGAAGAAAGTCAGCGGCCATGATGGAGCAGGTGACGGAAGGACCTTTCCTCGCATAAAGAATGTGGACACCAGACACCGGGACAACCCGCTGCCATCCATCAACCGCACGACAGAGGATGTAGAGCCTCGTGTGTGTATTGTGTGTGTGTGCGAGTGTGTGTATGTGTGTATGTGTATATGTCAGTGTGTGTGTGTGAGTGTGAACACGGAGGTATATAGGTGGATTACTCTCAGTCTGCCTCTTGCCAAGTTCTCCACAGTTAGTCTCGGCGAGCCGTAAGACCGGAAGCTTTGCACACACTTGCCTCTCAGGTCGCAGGCTAGACGAGACTCAGTAATAATTGAAGGCGTGGAGCTCCGGTGTCTGAACTTAACACCTGAGACTTGTTCACTCGCCTTCAGCCTCACACCTCGGTCCTCTGCACCCAGGGCTCAGTCACCTGCAGCTGCCTGCCACCAGCGTCCGCGGCACCGACAACATCCGCACGTGCACTGGCGCTCAGGTGTCGCTGTCTGTATGTGTATGTGATGATACACCATGCAGTGGTTTCTCTGGTTTCAGTGGTGAAACTAATGTGTTTATGAGACTCCTCCTGTCTCGGGACAACATCGCCAGAGACAAAAGCTCTTCACCACACGTCACTTCGCTGCCACGTCACTGGCAGTAATGAGCCGCACACATTATCACCAGACCCTCCCGCGATACGTCACCTCAGAGTCACGTCACGTCACTTCAGCTGCACGTCTGTCGCTGTGGTCAGGATGTATTAAAAGTTGCAGTAGCTGTTGTCACAGTGACCATCAGCCTGTCATCGCATTGTCACCGCTGTCGGCAGGTGCAAACAAATAAACATCTTGTCACGTGCATCAGGCAGACAGCAGTCAGAAGGAATAAAGACGAGGACGAGGACATAGAGTGGCAGATGAACCCTACAGTCAGCCATAAGTATACAGACCCTGACACACTGAGGTGTCACATCCAGAGAGAGAGACGGGAGAGTATGGAATGAGATGCGATCCCATGGTGGTGGTGAGAAAGGACTTGAACCACTGCGCCACTCACCTCCCCGCTACAGACACCGCGAACAAGAGACGGTGAGCAGGCCCAGGATGTAACATATATCTATGTAATATATATCTACATAGTCACTCAGTCTCGTCTCAGAGCCGACCTTGAACTTGTGGTCATTGTTCAGAGAGACAGAGACGGTTCGTGACCTCCACAGCCTGTGGTGAGTAAACAAAGTGCTTCAGCCTCGAAAGGAAACAAAAAGCCGACATCTCGTGGCCCCTAGCGACGAGCAGCCATGACAGTGATGTCAACTGAGAACCGTGGATGAGGGCTGGCAGTGTGCTGGCCGCTCACTTGTCATGGACAAACAAGTTCCTCTGTGCTTCCTTTCAACACCGCGTTGACAGTTATCTCTTTTTTTGTCGTCTTTCTCGCCAGTTGAACTTTTTCGGGAACAAACTCAGTCAAAGCCCTAAAGTGACAAAGGAAAGCCTCAGTCTTTACAGCCACTAGTTTCTCTACACGTCAGTAGTTTCTCTACACACCAGTAGTTTCTCTACACGTCAGTATTTTTTCTACACGTCAGTATTTTTTCTACACGACAGTAGTTTCTCTACACGTCAGCAGTTTCTCTACACACCAGTAGTTTCTCTACACACCAGTAGTTTCTCTACACACCACTTTCTCCAAACCGCAGGTGACAAGCAAACAAATCTCATAAAAAGTAATGTCGACCAACAAAGTTCATTTGTCAGAACAGAATTAACAGAGCCGCGACAAAAGCGACATCTACAATAACAGACGATGTTCATGTGTACGGGAGTGGAACTACTGGCTACGTCACACCTGTAGTGGATACACAACCCAAATATCTTTTTTCCAGGAGAGAGACAAAGTCAAAAACAAAAAGACAGACACAAATAGCATTTCTCCTGTTTGTTCCTTTCTTTCTCTCTCTCGGCCATGCTGAGTTGTCCCCGAGGTCTCACCAATTCCCACTAACGGCGACACACTGCACTCTGACCTGACCTGACCTGATTGGCTGAAACCCGACCTGACTGACTGGAATAAAGACAAATGTTGGAGGACAGATGATCAATAGCATCTCAGACCCCAGACCTGATGGAGGGCCATCACAGAAACCACTTTCGGGATTTGGGACTTTGCTTTGACATTCCTACACATTGTGACAGCTGTGGACCTTCCCTATAGACTGTGACAGCTGTGGACATTCCTACAGACTGTGACAGTCATAGACCTTCCCTACAGACTGTGACAGCTGTGGACATTCCTACAGACTGTGACAGTCATAGACCTTCCCTACAGACTGTGACAGCTGTGGACATTCCTACAGACTGTGACAGTCATAGACCTTCCCTACAGACTGTGGCAGCTGTGGAGCTTTCTAGTTAATATTAAATGATGTCGGAAGGCAGATCTTTCTCATCACCCTTTATTATCGGTGACCGTGTCATCGTCAGGGTGGGATGACGACGTCAGCCACACGTGCAGCAATGCCCGGATGTTGGCTAGATGGTGGTGTGGAATGGTTGTGCTGACTGTGAGCGAGTGAATACTTCGTACACACCTTTAGCTGGAGGAGATGAGAGCCTGTGTGTAGTACTCTGTCATCTACAGCATCAATTGTTTCCCAGCGCGACTGTTACATTAAAATACAAACAAACAAACAAAAATAATGCTTGCACTTAACGATTTGCAATAAATCTTGCTCCCCAGGCCTGGGATACTTTTAAGGTGCTGTCATTACAGTGTGACAAGCGATGACACACACACACGGAGCTGTGGCCGGTAATTACTGGTCCAATGTGTGATGGAGACGGAATAACAAGTGACATAACTCTACCCACGGCCTCCATTGCCTGGTCCCTGCCTCCACACAATGTTTATGCTGGGCAAGCAGCCATTTGTTTTCATGAAGGCGGGGCTTCTTTTTGTTTACTGCAGGCGGAATATTTCGCAAGCTTTGTGGAGCAGTTCACCTCACGACATTCACTGCACCCCGACAACCTGACATTGTCTACAGGGGAGGAGGCTCCCTGTCTGTATGTACATGTACATACACGTGCTGCACACATTCATCGCCAGTTTGTACAGAAACAGCCTCAGCTCCTGATAGTGTCCTCACACACACACACGCACACACACACGCACACACAAACACACGCACACACACACGCACACACAGACGCACACACACACATCGTACTCAGTGACTCACAGGCACGCGCGCACGCACCCAACATGCACACTTCCGGAGGTGTAGTGTTACAAAAATGTTGTGCAAATGTCGGCGATCACAAGACTTTGGCTGGAGGAGGAGGAAGCCTGGGCTGATGCCACTAATTACATCAGTCACATTGACTGCACCAGCTGACAATCGATGGCGGAAACAAGGAAGAGACAAAAATCAGGCGCAGCATCGCAACAACCCTCGCCACGTCAGGCGCTGGGAGGAACAGGACGGGAAAATGTTGACAAACATTTGTTGTTCTTTGTGACTACAGTGTGTACAGTCACAGCTAGGCTCCTAGGCAAGTGTCCCCTGTACAAGCTAGTCTCCTAGGCTAGTGTTCACTCTAAGAGCTAGTCTCCTAGGCGAGTGTTCACTGTAGGAGCTAGTCTCCTGACACCGTGGCTATCAAGCGGTGGCAAACGTGACCCGGGGTCAAGAAACACAAGTCCGACACTCCTATAACTTCGGGAGCAAGACGTGTTTTCTTTTCTCCACGTTGCCATGGGAACGCGACTTGAACTAATGCCGAGGGGGACTGTACACAGTAGGGGCCAGTCTCCAGGGTCCGTGGTGACAAGGGAAGACAAGCTGTAGGTCTGGGTTAATATGGAGAAGTGAAGGACAAGAGCCTTTAAGCCTGGGTATCAAGCGGTGCCAGACTCCGCGGATGTAGTTTTACCCCCGGGGCCTAGTTTTTAAAGTGTAAAATATTACCTCGGGTCAAGATAGGCCAAACGGGGTCGACTGGTCTGGCAGTGCATTGCAACTACAAAAATAAGACGCATTCGATAGAGTTTCCTCTGTTGCCCTGGGTAACGACTCTCCTTTCATAAAGATGGCCGTGGCTGCTACTGGGCAGCGGCTAGTCTCCATGGTGATTGTGTACGAGATGAGCTGGTCTCGTGGGCGCCATTAGGGGAAGGTGTGAGGGGACATCGGGCAGGATAATCGCTGACAACAGTTTCAGGCATCAGCTTTGCGGAAGGGTTGCCATCAGCAACAACCATCGGTCCTCGCGAGGACAAGATTCATCTTTCCGGCACGTGACGTGGGCGAGACTTATCTTGCAGGTGTTTGTCACAGCACGTGACGTGGGCGAGACTTATCTTGCAGGTGTTTGTCACAGCACGTGACGGTTTGTGAAAGATCATCAGTCTCTGTGGGGGAGGGACAGGTGAACACGTCACATCCACGGCTGGTAAGTCTCACCACAACCAACACCACATGGGGGGCTGGGAGGTGGGGAAGAGACGGAGTGTTCAAGAAGTTCAGACATAAGGCTGGTGTGTAGGTCTCGCTACAAGTGTCACACCACGAGGCCTACTGACACTGAACCAAGTCTCAAGTGTCACACCATGAGACCTACTGACACTGAACCAAGTCTCAAGTGTCACACCATGAGACCTACTGACACTGAACCAAGTCTCAAGTGTCACACCATGAGACCTACTGACACTGAACCAAGTGTCACACCACGAGACCTACTGACACTGAACCAAGTCTCAAGTGTCACACCATGAGACCTACTGACACTGAGCGAAGTCTCAAGTGTCACGAGATAAAAGTTGTAGCAGTGCGTCCTGTACCTGAACATTGCGACTGACCGACTGTCCACCGTGTCCATGTAGTTAGCCTTCATTGTGAAACACACTCCAAGTATCAAGGTTTTTTTATTTTTTACATTTTCCTTTTTTTAATTATCCAACACATCAATAAAAAAGAAAAAGTTCTGATTCTGCGCAGGATATAAATAGAGCTAAAGATGGCGACAAGTGCTGTTAACCACGGGAATGACAGTCGTCGATGCTGGGACAAAACCTTGCAGGAGGTCTCCACCCTGAGCACCAGGAGGTCTCAAAGAGAAAGAAGTAAACACAAACGTATCCACTTGATTCTGTGTTCGGTATTCCTTTAGGAAATCTTCAGAAACAAGAAATCAAACAAAGAGGCTGTTTATTTCCCTGACACTGTTGATGACAGATGGCTTAAGAAAGCTCAAAAAATAAACATCCACATTAAGTTTGTGCTTGAAAGGTCTCCAGCATTTGCACACCTCATCAAACAGAAGAGAGATGAAAATCAATTCCAAAGACGAATGATGCTGCAGGCGGTGTTCAGTGACAGGCGCACGATAACAAAGCCATGCTTCTGATAGAAGCCGGTGATGTCACGAGTCCCCACTCCCCACACTCACCACTCCCCACCCCCCACACCCACACACACCCACACATCCACCCAGCCACACACACTCATCCACCCACACACATTCACTGGCTGACGCTACCCAAGACTGTAGTTTGTCTACTAAAACTCATGTTCAAGCCGTTTGTTCCTTCTGAACGAGTGATGGAGGGAAGGAGGGAGCCACCCACACCTGTCAGATGATCGGTGAAGAACAAGTTGAATACAATGGTGTAGTCTCGCCAGGTGCTTTTCTCATAACGGCTGCTAGTATTTACAAGACCACAAACAAAGTACCCGGACTAGGAGAATGGGTGGAGCAAACAACTCTAACCTCGCATGCACAGGCCTCGACCTTCACCTCAATGGCAGCCATGTTGGCTCACGCAACAGTTTCCAAAGAAATGTAAGTAGAACATGTTCAAATTAACAAAACTCGTTGGATGAACTAATTTACCGGAAATGCCGACCTGACCTGTCTGTCCTGAGGTCTGTTTGCTGACCTACTATAACACATGTATCCCACAGTTCTGTTGGTTGCCTAGCTACTACACACCTGTACGCCTACCTTGACTTACCTGCCAGACTCACCTGTGGGAGACTTACTACGTCAGCTCTACACCTGTGCTTACCTGGCGCGCCGGTGATGTGGTGAGCAGGTAGTCCCTTGGCCTGCACAACCCCCACCGTCAGTCGCTCCTCACGTGGCTCCAGCAGCAGCTCCACCTGCAGGTGACCCAGATCCTGTCAGCATAGAAACAGTGCGATGTGAGTGGTGCACTGTGCCCAGATACGATGAAAGACGTGTTTAGTGCATTATTGTGCTGGTACTGTGCACGGACTCAGTACACAGACAGTTCGTGCATTCCTGTGCGCGTGTGAGTGAGTGTGAGAGTGTGTGAGTGAAAGAGAAAGTGTGTGTGTGAGAGAAAGAGAGAGTGTGAGTGAGAGAGAGTGAGAGAGAGTGAGAGAGAGTGTCAGAGTGTGAGAGTGTCTGTCTTGTTATCTTACTTTGGAATGCGAGATGGACAAGGTGTACTGTCTGTCGTTATATTTACGTGTTTGTTTCACATAATTCACGAAAAGTTCAAACTTCACAGCGAGCCTAAGACCCTTGTCACATCAAAAGTTCTCATACTTCTTGTTGTTGTTGTTGTTGTTGTTGTTGTTGTTTTTGTTGTTGAATAAACGTTGTCCTAGACTGTTGTTTACTTTTCCGAATTCTTCAAATAAAGTAAGTTGAAAGAAAGATTAGACAAACCAACAAACCGGCGCTTTTGCTACACCATCAGGGTGGCTACAACATCAACTGTTAGTGACGTTCGCACCAAAGAAAGAAACTTCACGCACTCTGCCTGCCCACATGAGTGACACTAGTGGAGTGACGTACTCTGCATGCCCACATTAGCAGCACTACCAGCGTGACGCACTCTGCCTGCCCACACCAGCGACACTAACAACGTTCACGAGCGCGGAGGCTGTGGGAGCAGCTAACGACTTCATCGATCATCGATCTTCGTCTGACACGGGTAGCGGGCAAGGATCTGCTTACCCGGCCCACAGCTAAGGTCTGGCCACTTGGACACAACTGTAACTGATCACCTGAGCGCCACCCCCACGGAGGAGCGTGACGTGGTGTGATGCTGCACGCGGAAGCTGGTCACGTGCTCAAGTAGCGAACCTTACTCGGGGTCACGCGGGATGAAATTTGGTCCAACATACCGCCAGCTACAGATGGACTGCATGACTACGTCACTACATCACAGCATTACTCATTACTACCTCATTCATTACTACACCACTACATCACCACATTACTCATCACTACATCACTACATTACCGCATTACTCATTACTGCAGTAGATTTTTAGTAGTCGTAGTAGTCGTGAAGATGGGGGCTGGATGGCGACATGTCTCTGTCACTGAACTTTGCTGAGTGTCACATCAAACCATCATGAGTTGGAGTGAGGGTGGGCTAGACTGTGGTGTGGACTGATAGCCGGGTGCTGGGTGAGATGTTCACCAGTCATAGTCACAACACCTGAGGCTGTGTGGATGTCAGGTGAGTGTAGAAGTTGTAGTAGCTTGATGCTGCAGGTGCCACGCAGTAATGCTCTTCTTCTCTGTTTAGGGATCGTGAGGATACCAGTCATCTCCTGACGAGTTCATCTAAGATGATTGGTTGATGTAGTCTGCTTTGGTCACATGACTGCCCATCAGCATCTTGGTCCATGAACAGAATGTCATCGTGCAGAACATGGAGACTGGCAGTCCACTGATTTAGGCAGCGAGACGAGCATGAGAAGACGAGTGAGATTGAAAGACAGAAAGAGAGAAGGGAAACCAGACAGCCACCCAGTCAGACAGCCACCCAAGCAGTTAGCCACCCAACCAGACAGCCACCCAGTCAGACAGCCACCCAACCAAACAGCCACCCAACCAGACAGCCACCCAAGCAGACAGCAACTCAATCAGACAGCCGCCCAAGCAGTTAGCCACCCAACCAGACAGCCACCCAAGCAGACAGCCGCCCAACCAGACAGCCACCCAGTCAGACAGCCACCCAACCAGACAGCCACCCAACCAGTAGCCACCCAAGCAGACAGCCACCCAACCAGACAGCCACCCAGTCAGACAGCCACCCAACCAGACAGCCACCCAACCAGTAGCCACCCAAGCAGACAGCCGCCCAAGCAGACAGCCACCCAACCAGACACCCACCCAAGCAGACAGCCGCCCAAGCAGTAGCCACCCAACCAGACAGCCACCCAAGCAGACAGCCGCCCAAGCAGACAGCCACCCAGTCAGACAGCCACCCAAGCAGTAGCCACCCAACCAGACAGCCACCCAAGCAGACAGCCGCCCAAGCAGACAGCCACCCAGTCAGACAGCCACCCAGTCAGACAGCCACCCAACCAGACAGCCGCCCAAGCAGACAGCCACTGTACTCTAAAGCAGACGCTGTCCCCGAAACTCCATCTGAAAACGGCCACACAAAGGTCAAGGGCTATTTCTCACAGGTTCAATGCTCGCACCACTGTCGGCAGCAGTCCGTTGACACAGATGACATTTGGCTGCACATCACTGTGGCAAGAGGCGGCGTTAGGACCACGCGGGGCCTGGGGCCGACCATCCGCGCGGGGCCGGGTACATTGAGTACGTGTATCAATATCCCTATTGATATGATGCCGGAAGCACTGATTTATATAGTTAGATAGGCTGGATGTATTTCGCGAAATAACGCACGGATTTAGTGTTTTAATTGTTCGTAACCGTTTGTGACAGAAGCGGTTTTTTCTTAAAGCGAAATAATATGGTGACGATAACTTAATAATACTTGTTATTATTGTCGGGTTTAACGTGAAGACATGGGTTCAATAATTTGCTTAATTAGAACTTAAAAGTGTTTCCTGAACGTCAATTTTTTGTCACAACTTGTTTAACACAGCTAGCAATAAGTCAGAAAGATGACCTCGGGTTAGGTGACCAGACGTTTCGGGGGCGAAAGTGGGACGCGTGCCGATGATGGTGACGTCACCGACAAAGAACGCAGAGAAAAAAAGGGGGGGGGGGCCTTTTCTGACTTTGCCGAGTATAGTGGTGCTTTCAACGGCAGATCTGTCCACGCCACTACAGTATTCCATTTAAAATAGAAAACCAGTGTTTAACATTTAAATTAAAATATTCCTACCTTATCTCCCGCTCAGCCAACTTTGCGGACGTGCAGGTGAGGCGCTGTAACAAATTATGGTGCTTCGCCATCTTGCGAGGCTGTTACTCCCAAACCGTACTTCATAGACCGTGAATCTCCTTGTAAAGTTTCGGTCATTGCAAGATAGTGTCATACATTTTTCCACAAGGATTTCGTGAATTTTCGCTGTCAAAGTTGCACTTCACAATTAAAAGTCCTTTCAGTGTTTTCACCTTTAACTGTCTTTACACTGGCGTCTGGCGATGTTCGTATCGTCCCCGACATTAGTTCAGTCACTGATCCGAACTCAAAGAAAAGGATTACTTGAAGTGAATAAAATGCCGGGCAGCGGAAAACACGCTGGAGGACGAAATGCCGACAGGTGAGGGGAAACGTGCTGACGTAGACTTGATGAGATGGCAGGGTATCTCATGTACCCGGGCCCGCGGTTGTGAAGGGGCCCGGCCTTGGTCAGTGGATTGTTTTCCCTCTTTTTCTTTTCTCTTAAAGAAAGGTCTGAAGAAGGAACACCCAAGCAGTCTGCGGTATACAATTTCCAGACCGAAGGTAGGCGGGGTAGTCGGGGTAGCGGGCCAGGTGTCAGAGGGCCGCTGGACACAATGATTTATCGCGCATGAACCGTTAGAAGAATGTTCGTGCATTGAGGTCGCTGGATTAATGTGCCACTTCGGGGACCTGCAAGCAAGTTGGAATTGACAGTAAAGAGGTGGATATGTTACTGATGTATGGCCACTCTGTGAATGGAGAGGATGGGGCCAACCACTGGCACTGCAACCTCTAAGCCCGAAGTGAGAGATGTCAAATTAAGGAACTTGTTTCCTGTAGCTACTTCACGACACCGTCAAACTTTCTCTTCCCGTCTCTCCATCACCAAGCAAACTACATTAGTCTACAACTCTACACCCGGGGTGGCCTGTGGATGCCTTTGGATCGGCATCGTCTGCCAAAATGTGAAATGCACTTGTTTTCATTTTTTTTAAATTTAGCCTAGCTTACTTTTCTAAAAATTTATTATATCAAGTATAACAGAGTTAGAAATCGGCATTCTGTAGCATTCCAACACAAAGTTAAAAGATAAAAAATAATAACAGGCTGACATGACTCGTTAGAGGATGCCTTCAAAGGAAAGCGAGCGACTTCAAACAGCTTCACTTTACACAATAAATTCGGCAGGTGAAAGCCATTATTTGTTGTCCATTTCCATATATCACTAGGTTTGGGGTGTAGTCAGCTGTTGGCGTGGGTTGCCACTGGGAAGTGGGGGAACTCGGAAAACCGTAACCAAAGAAGCTGACACCTTCGAGGGATGGCGATGTACCAGCGGCGCGTGCAATAAGATATCGGCCGGCAGGTCATTGTCGTCACGGGTCAAACCCCGGAGCCCGCACAGCGACGAAAAATAAAGCGAGATCAAAAAAACACCGCCAAAACCAAAGGTGCGGATGAGAATCAGTGTACGGTATTTTTAAAGACAAGCGGGACATTGTGGACTTGCCAGAAAGAGGGACATTTGGTGTCCTCGCCCGGACATTTTATGAGCAGGCGGGACACGAGGTCAAAAGCGTCTGGTCACCTTACCTCGGGGCTGAAGAGCGGGGCCCCTTCGAGAGCGGGGCCTGGGGCGGCCGCCCCATTTGCCACCCCCTAACGCCGGCCCTGGTTTCATCAGCGGATGAATAGCGCACTGTACTCAACAAAACGCACATGAAGTGTTAACAAGGGTGTGGGAAAGATTCACAGGAAAGTGCGAGGGGTTAGGATTACTTAAGATATATATGAAAAACAAGTATAGCGACTGTACTTTGGGGATTTTCGCCTATCTTGTGGTCTTTTGAACGTAGCCCCTGCAATGGTTGTCATAGCTACTCTTTTTAATTTTATGAGATATCTTTAAATAAATGAAGTGTGGTAAACGTGCTATATTATTATTAGTCAAACGTTATTTCTTAAAAAGAAACAAAAATAAAGTGGGCATTACTCGATTGTAACCACATAAACTACAAGTAGGATTAAAGGGAGCTTTGATACTAAGATATTAATGTGTAAACCAATTTTCCCAAACTGTATATACCAGGTTCTGCGGTCCAGCGACAACAGTAAGTGTGCCATGCACATGTCCTCCACGTGTGAGTGTCAAGACCCTGGGTCAGGCCGTGTGGTGGACAGGAGAGTGCTATACTGCTGTAATCACACTCTTCCCGGAGCAAGTTCACCTGCTACACACGGCGCCTCCCACACTCTTTGTCACCGGACCGCCCGGTACAGGTAAAACTGTGGTGCTGCTACTGATGGCCATACAGTGGCTGCGGTGTGGTCACCAAGTCTACGTTGTCAGTACGTGGTGGGGGAGTCGTGCAGCCTGCATCATGTTGTATCACCTGTTGCTGCAGGTAGTTAAGACACAACAGTCAGCAGGTGTGTCACCCGGTCAGCCTC